>JAAEAF010004743.1:0-67173 GCA_011037195.1 Triatoma infestans | reverse complement strand
ACTCCAGTACTCAAAATTATAATTGACAAATTTTATAGTTAGTGTACCAAATTTAATGCAATTCGTCGAAAAGTGAAAACACTGTCCATAAAACATGTCCCCGGTTTACTAATGTCCTGTAAACTCGTAGAATTTTGGTCATAGATTAACTTTCTGTTATTTTCAATTTGGATGACAAATTGGTATAATCAACTGTGATAGCATTTTAAAGAAAAACATCACCCCCCTCCCCCAAAAGTCCCCTTAAATGAATTTATCAGGGGAAAAGTTTCAAATAAAAGTTGTAGCTCTTTATATGTATAGTTAACAACGCTGGTTTAAAGAAAATCGTTGGAGCCATTTTCGAGAAAATACCAGAAAACTGAAAATTATATTTCAGTAAAAACGCACTTCCGGTTATCTATTTTTTTCAAACTCGGAATTTCAACAACATATTTAATTCTAATTAACATTATTTAGATGACAGAATTGTCTAATATACTGAAACAGCAGTTAAGATGAAAACCTAACCCCACCCCTCCCCCAGAAGTGCCCTTAAATGAATTTTCCTGGAGAAATGTTTCAAATAAAAGTTGTAGCTCTTTGTATGTGTAGTTGATATAGCAAGTTTAAAGAAAATCTTCGGAGCCATTTTTGAGAAAATTGCAAAAACGTAAAAAAAACAACTAGTAAAGTGGTACTTCCGGTTGAGGAATATTGACACATAACCACCGTCAGATCCCATGGTGATACCTAAACGTAATATCAAGTTTGAACTTTCTACGATTTTTCGTTTTTGAGCTATGCTGTTCACATACATACACACACACAGCCACACACACACACACACACACACACAACAGACCATTCGCCAAAAACCACTTTTTTGGACTCAGGGGACCTCAAAACGGATATTTCCGGTGAAAACTAGATATCGAAAATTTGACACGATTACAATACTTCCTCTTACTAGGAGTAAGAGAAAGTAAAAAAATTCGTTTTATGAAGTTCAGTGTCTTTTATTCTCATGTAAATTGAAAGCGACTAGAAATCTAGTAAAAATTATAATATGTAAAACGAATTAGTCAGTTTTAATTGTGTACCTAAATTGCAGTAATAGAAAGTCGTATGAGTGAGTATATCACACCAGTTTGTAGCCATTCTCTCCAAATAAGATAGTACCAGTTGGCTTGTCTTCATTATTTTACACTCTAGTTCCCATTCGGTAAAAAATAAAAATAAAAGAATTCTCGAATTATTTGCGGTTAAAAAAATAAATTAGTGTTTAAAAATCGTATTAATAAAAAAAAAAAGAAGATCGTTTTAATAAACAACTCATTGGCAGAGATAATAAAATATATAGTTTTATTTACTTTTATAATTATACAAACAAGATTTTGACCTACGAGCTGCAATGAAAAGACAAATAGATTCAAATTTGAACAATTTATAAAAAAAAAAGGTTCGCCATCATTGTTCTACCACATGTTTGTTATAATATCTTCCACTTATGATATTATCAAGTATTATGATAATAAAAATGTTATCAAAAAAAAAAAAAAAAAAAAAAAAAAAAAAAAAAAAAAAAAAGCATCTGGTTTGATACACTCACATAACTTTCTCTTACTACAGTTTTCAAAATTGTAATTGACAAATTTTATAGTTAGTATATCACAAATTTAATAAAATTAGTCGATGTTTTTTATGGAGAAAATGGCAAAAAACTGAAAAATATTTCCTAATAAAAACGCACTTCCGGTCATCTGATTTTTTTTCAAACTCAGAATTTCAACCACAAATTTAATTCTAATTAATATTATTTAGACTAGATAGAATTGTGTAATAAACTGAAATAGCACTTTAGAGGGAAGCCATAATCCCAGCTCTCCTCCAAAATTGCCCTTAAATGAATTTTCCCGGAGAAATATTTTAAATAAAACTTGTAGCTCATTGTATGTGTGGTTGATATACCAAGTTTCAAAAAAAAAAAAAAATCGTCTGAGCCATTTTTGAGAAAATCGCAAAAAAGCCAAAAAAAAGAAAACGTTCAGTAAAGTGGTACTTCCGGTTGAGGAATTTTGGTAGATAACCTACTGTCCAGATCCCATGGTGATACCTAAACGGATTATCAAGTTTGAACTTTCTACGATTTTTCATTTTTGAGCTATGCTGTTCACATACATACATACATACATACATACACATACACGCTCTTTCATACACAAACCACTTTCTTGGACTCAGGGTACCTCAAAACTGATTATTTCCAGTGAAAACGCGATTTCGAAAATTTGACACGATTACAATACTTCCTCTTACTAGGGGTAAGAGGAAGTAATTAAACAGCGTAAGCAAATAAAATATATGTGATAAATATAACATAAAACATCAATAACAATAAAATATGAATGCACATGCAATAATATATCTTTAGAATTACATATTTATATTGTTGTTTTGTTGTAGTATATGTTTAGTTTAAATATCATTGACGTATTCATCGTTTATATTTTGTCGTAAAAATTACATATTTTTATTGCTTCATTATCAAATTTGTCTTTTTATGATGAATATTTTGTTGTCGGACAGAAGGCAAATGAGGCACAAATGAGTTTGAGTAAAGTGATACTTTAACAACTACTATTGAACAGTTGCCACACGTGTTTTTTTTACTCGAGAGGGGCAATCTTTGAACTCGAATAAGTAAAAGTATCTAAGTGTTATTTATCTTGTAAAATAAATAACAATGATCGATAACTGCATGAAATATTTCAAAACACTGGGCTATTTTTATTCTAAGAGGAGCAAAGAATAGGAATCCAATATATTTGCCTTACTAAACCAATAGTTATTTTTTTTTTTAATTTAAAGCGCGTCAACATCTACGGTCATTGGCGCCGGCAGTCTTCTCAATGCACTGCCGGCCTCCGGACAGTGTTCACTCTTTACACACAACACTGTCCATCACCGTCGGACAGTGAGCTGTAGAAGCCCCTAGGAAGAAAAAAATCTAAAGGCCATACTGGTTGAAACTAACCCGGGTCCTCCGCATGGGAGTCCACTTAACTATTCCCTTCCTTACCATTAGTTATTGTTTTTAATTTAAGCGATTGTTTAACAATTTTTTTTTTTTTTATAGTAGATATTAATAGTAAACACAGCTGAGGAGGAATACTGAAATACTAAAGGGGTTCAGTAAATTGGGTCATCTAATGCAAGATTTCCACGAAAAATCCTCGTCTCGGATGCTAGTGATAACAAAAGATTATAATATTTAAGTTTGAACTCTCTGTGGCGACTTTTCCTTTTTGTGTTATTATAACGCATAAACATACACATAGTCGCGAAATAAGAAAGAAGATTTTATTTTCTAATAACATTTTAAAGTATTCGAAAAGTGTCGGACATATTTTGATATATACATACTCAGTTTTGAAAATCTGAAGAAGTTCAAGGTTCGAGAGGTTTTTTTTTTTTTTGTGCTCAGATAAAGTTCAATTCTAATATTTTGACACGATTATAGTACTTCCGTTTTATATACTAACTTAAAAATCGGAAATTGACAAAGTAGTGTTTTATATGAGTATACGTATATACGTAAGCAAAATGATGTTTGCAGGGGTCATAGTAAAAAACTCTCAACTTTTGCCAATTTTTATTTATGAAATAGTGAGTCAAGAAATGTTTTTTTTACACTCGAGTTTTAGAGTCATTGAGACTAAACGAGTGTGGGAACTGATCGAGAGTGTAAAAATTACCATAATCACGTGTTGTATATTAAATTTTTTTCTGCAACTCCATTAAATGGTTCTTAATTTATATAACTAACACAAAAAAATGAAAAGATAGAAATAATGAGAATTTACTTTAATTCAAGTCAAATATTCCCTCTCTCGACTCTGTAACCTGCTCTCTTTGGTATAACCTCAAATTCCGTTGCTATCTGGGATTTGTTTTTTTTTTTTAAATTCATTATTGTTTTCACGTATTTCCGCTAGATATCGGGCTACTTAAAATTGAATAATATTACTTTTACGTCACTTTTAACAAGTAGTAATTGACTGTTTTCACTTTTTACTTTCTCTTACTCCTAGTAAGACGTAAAAGTATTGTAATCGTGTCAAATTTTCGATATCGACTTTTCACCGGAAATATCCGTTTTGAGGTCCCCCTGAGTATGAAAAAGTGATTTTTAGTAAATGGTCTGTGTGTGTGTCTGTATGTGAACAGCATAGCTCAAAAACGAAAAATCACAGAAAATTCAAACTTGATATTACGTTTAGGTATCACCATGGGATCCGGACAGTACGTTATCTGTCAAAATTCTTCAACCGGAAGTACCACTTTCTGAATGTTTTTTTTTTTTTCACTTTTTTGCAATGGTTCCAACGATTTTCTTCACACTTGGTATATCAACTACACATACAATGGTCTATAATTTTTATTTGAAACGTTTCTCTGGGAAAATGAATTTAAGGCACTTTTGGGGGAGAAGTAGGGTTAGGTTGATCTTTACAGTTTATGACACAATTCTTTCATCTAATTAATATTAATTAAAATTAAATATGTTGTTGAAATTCCGAGTTTGAAGATATTCAAGGTGACCGGAAATGCGTTTTTACTGAAAAGTATTTTTCAAAGATCTGTTATTTTCTCTAAAACGGCTCCAACGATTTTTTTTTTTTTTAAACTAAGTATGTGAACTACCCATATACAGAGCTACAATTTTTATTTGAAACATTTTTCCGGTTAAACTCATTCAAGCGGGCTTTTGGGGGTAGGGGTAGGTAGGGTAATGTTTGCCGCTGGAAGTGCTATCCTTGTTGATTATACAATTCTACCATCTACATAAAATTAATCAGAAATAAATACGAGATTGTCAAAATTCCGTAAATTTCTAGGAACTTAGTAAAACCGGAAGTGCGTTTTTACTGAACTAGCTTTTGCGATTTTTTCGATAAAAACAGCGACGAATTTCATTAAATTTGGTATAGTAACTATAAAGTTTGTCAATTACAATTTTGGAAAACTGAAGTTTCTCACACTAGTTTTTTTTCACTTTTGATTGAAATTTTATAAATTCAGTCACTACTTTTGATTTATCAATATGATTACACGGTTGGAGAATAAAAAAAAAATTGTTTTTGTACTTTCCAGACTCCAATTGCCTATTGACAATTGTCAAAGTGAGGTAGAATATTCAACTTCTCTTCTTACCCTTGGCACTTTGTGAGGAAGGCTACCAAAAGTATTCGAAACGTCAAAAAAGTAAAAAGTTTAAAAGTTTCTTCGACCCCTTGCCATACCCATCATTAACAACGATCAAACATAACGTATTATTTATGTTGGTTAAATATTTAAGTATGAATTTATGCCGAATTACGTACGTACATCTGTTCACTTAGGTTTTTTTTTTTTATACACATGGTAGAAAGAAAAAACGATATATAATCAGGAAAGTTCACATATTATCCTATGAAAAAATATCAAGACATTTAGAGCTATAAGAAAGAAAAAATATATTATAACCTTGTTAGTGAAAGTAAATTGGGATAGCATATATTATAGGAGGTGTTTTGGAGATCATTTTCTCTAAGTGTGTGTGTGTGTGTGTGTGTGTGTGTTTTTTAATCACTTTGTGACCAATTTACACAAGAGATTTAATAGTTTTATTTTGGAAAAAATTAATTATTATTATTTTTTTCTTAATAATTATTCCTCAGTTTGAAAATTGACAAGATTTCTATGATATTATTGACAGAAAATTAAATAGTTCTCTTGATTGGAAATGAAATTTAATAAAGTTATTTAAAATTGATTTATTATTAATATAAACACAACTAACCTGTATAGATTGTTCGATATGAGTGTTGACAGTTTGTTGTGGTGTTAATGTAGCTTTAGTTATTGTAGTAGAGCAGACAATAATATTAACAATAACGGCTGCACTAATAGTGAACAGTGTAAGAGACACGGCCATGACTATAAAAACATTTCTCTCCTCGCGCCAATAACCTGCAACAGCGACGACGACGACGACGATAACAACCACAACAACAACAAATTACAAACTACAGAAAAACACGAAACAACTCCGAAAACAACATTGAAAGTACTCTCTCTTCCAATATTTTTAATACCACTCCTTTCTTCTTCTTTAGATCGCGCCCCACTTCACTCTCTCTTTCAACTATCTCGTTTCTTCTGTGTGGAGTTCATTTTTTTCTTTGTATGTATGTGTGTGTGTGTGAGTGTGCGTGTATTTGTTTAAGTAATCCTTACCACTTTACCTTCTCCCACTTCTTTGGAGTAGTCAGCCTTCTTAATGCTGAAAGAAAGTAACAGTTCAAATATATCATATTCACAACACAATACATCCTATTCTACTTCCGTTCGATCATCTCCCACCCTAATCATGAACCTTGATTAATATCTTGAGAGAAAGTGAAGGTCGATTGAGACCGGTATTGATCTAGTATAATGTGCAAAACTTATTCCGAAGTATGTATGACAAAAAGGATCATGTAATATCGAAAGCCATAGGAAGGTAAATCAGCTAAACTTAAATTTTGTTTATCAAAGACATTTTCCGTGATAGCCTGCTTCTTTTGGCGGTCACTGACCAACAACTTAAACTCGACAAGAACGTATTTGTCAAAACAAGTGTGATAACATAGACTTGCACACAGAAAATTCTCTGTGTATTAATACACTCAGTGAATTAACTGAATTTGTGCAAGTCAATGTTATCACCTTGTTTTGACAAAAAACATCCTGATGATGGGCGAACGCCCGAAACCGGTCGATGACCGCCAAAAGAGCAGGCTATCACGGAAAATTGTCTTTGATAAACAAAATTTAAGTTTAGCTGATTTACCTTTTTATGATTTTCAATATGGCATTGACGGAAAATATATCTGATGCTTTCCAGGCTCTGCGCAACCAACCACAATAATTTTGTTTACATTTCACAATCGGATACGACACAAAGGTAAAAAAAAATCCTTCAACGGAAGTGCCACTATACTGAATGTTTTTTTTTTGTCCACTTTTCAGGATTTTCTTTAAAACGACTTCAAAGATCAGGATGTTTTGATAAAACAGTGCCTGGAAAGCATCAGAGATATTTTCCGTCAATGCCATATTGAAAATCATAATGCAATATTGACTCCAACGGAACGAGATCAGTTTATATACAGTATACTTACGAGCTGATTTTGTATCTAGTATGTAACTAATTTTACACTTTGGAAATCTGTGTTATCTATCAAGACATCCTGATGATTGACTAACCGGTCGCCCGAAACCGGTCGATTACCACAAAATGAAGCAGCAAACTATCACGAGAAAAAATCTCAGATATTTTCCAACTCTACAAAAACCAACTATAACAATTTTTCTTTAACTCGTCTCGATGTTCTTCGTATATATAAATATATATATATTATATAAACTTATTTGAAAAAATTCTGGATAGTTTGATTTTAAAGAGGGGAGGGTTGTAGGTGATCCGTTAGTCTGTCACTTTCTACCTCAATACACCCTGGCTGGAAATTAAGGGTAATATTAACAATTTAAAAAACCTGTTATGAAAAAATTTGGTTAGTATCGGATCAAGAAAGAAACATTCAATTATTTTGCTGTGATGTATGCCAGAAATATAGAAATATATTTTATTTGAAATTACCAAAATTATGAAGAAAATGTAACATTGGCTGGCAAAAGGGACTATTCAGGTAGAAGACCACCATGTCTTTTAGAGTTCATAGAACTCGGTTAGCATTGTCTACCCTTTCTCACAGGGGAAGATTTGAACTAACAATTAGTCTGCATTCTGCTTTAAAACAAGAACAGTCTTTACTAGACATCCAACTAGAACACTTGTACCAGGAATCGCTATTTTAGCATCAGTGCCAGTTATAAGTTAAAACATAAGAGTTTAATCTAGCTAGTTTCAATATATTATGTAATGACATAAAGTCATAGCAATGTCAAAGTGGTTCCAGCCAGCTGCTATCTTCATAAAGGATGACAGGAATAAAAAATAATTTATAACTAGTGGTCTAGGCGGCCGCTGTCTTCAAGACAAGGCCGCGGCCAAACAAATAAAATCAAGGGTCAATACTTAACATCAAAGCAAGCACCGATAAAGCTGGCCACTGACCTAAATCACTGGTCACCGAACTAATTAACGTCGCACACTGCGAGTGTTGCTAACACTAATATAAACCTCGTCCCATTGGAAGAGGGGATTATTATATTCCAGCACGTCAGTAGATCATTATATACCAGTACGTCAGTAGATTATTATATACGAATACATCGTTATACGAGCAGTAGTTTCGCGTCCCTATACAGGTTTTACTTATACTTATTTTCATAATTGTGCATCTTAGTTTATTTATTTCAATCATCTTAAATTATTTGTTATTTTAACTTTAAATTTCTTAGTATTTCATGTTAATAGTTACCATTTTTTACATTTAAATTACTGTAAAAATATAGTCAATTTTTATAAATTAAGTGTTAGTAATTCGAGCTCTAACTTCCAAAAATCTCTAAACTAACTTCCGCCCTCTTCAAGACATCTACTACATACCATAGGAATCACAATAAATGATTCCACTACAATTAATAAGCATATTAATGTGATATTGTAAAGTACATAAATTCACTTAGAGAATATATCTATTTTAAAAACTGTGTGGTCTCTTAATTATTTCTAATACTTCTCTCTTAAACATATATACTCCAAGCCCTTTACAAAACCGCTCACGCTACATACTCCCTCAAACATCACATCACACCAACGACATTTCAGTGCTAAAGTTTCGACAGAATTTCCTGACTTTATCAAAGCTTTAATATATAGATAGTTCTTGAAGATGTGGAAAATGAATTTTTATTTATTACTTATTGATTTCTGATTCTTTACATAAGGAAAGTGCGGAAAGTTTGGTTTGAGAATTTCAGAAAAAAATACAAAAGAAGAAGTACACACACGAGAAAAAAAATGCTTAGAAATCATAGTAATAATGATAAATTAGAATTATAGCTGTGAACTTATAACAATCAAACTATGGAAAGTTGGAACAGCAAAAGTAATATGTAAAAAAACAAAGAAAAATTATGTAAATCAGACAAAAATATTTATGTAGATAAACTAACAAGTATGTATCACTGGACCAAAGCTAATCTAATATAAAATTATTTGTTTGCTGAAAGAAACTCTGATTTGGCTTAACAATCGTATTCTGTCTATAGGTAAATCTAATGTCAAATATGGCTGGACTGAATTTTTACAAAACAAATTTTTTGTACAAAACATTGGACTGAGAACAAAGCGCTCTATATACATCGGAAAATGAATGTTTAATGGAACTTTGAAAGTTACATACATTTTTATAAAGCACAGAAACATAAACAAAAAACATTAAAAGTTACTAGTTGCTTGTATTAAATCATCTACAGAAAATTTGTAGTTAATATACTAAATTTAAACAAGAAAATAGTTGGAGTAGTTTCGGAGAAAATCTCAAAAATAGAAAAATCCATTTGGTAAAGTTATAGTTGTAGTTGAGAAATTTTAAAAGCAGTTAAGTTATTTTCAGTTCCCTTGGTGATATCCAATCGGAATGTCAAGCTTGAATTTTTCTTCGTTTTATCGTATTTGAGCTCTGTGTTTATAACGCATAACCCACCATTTTCTAAAAACCATTTTTACGGCCTCAATAGACCTCAAACTCTATATTTCCGTGTGAAAACTCGACATCGAAAATTTGATAAGATTACAATACTTCCTGTTTTACTAGGGATAAGAGAAAGTAAAAAGCAAACCCATCTTAAATAGTGACATTTCTATAAATCCCACGATCAAAATTCATCCCACTGTTTATAAAGAAGAAAGTAAAAGTTATTTCTGGAGGGCCATGTTGTTTTGGCAATCAACTTTTTAATTAAAATAAAAAAACAACAAGAACTGATGTTTTTGTGTAGTTTATTTATATTTTAAATTCCGCACCTTGCCATTATAGAAGCATATCAATTTTATTTTCATTAATACATTTCAAAAAACAAATATTGGAAATTTGACATGGTCCCAATATTTTTTCATTCAGCAATAAGAGAAAGTAACTTACTACTGCAGAAGTATATATTATATTTACTTTCTCTTTCTCCTAGTAAAAGGAAATATTGCGATCGTGATAAAATTTTCGAAATTTAGTGTCCACCGGAAATATATTCGGTATTTAATATAAATTTAAATTTGCCGCCAATAGCGTACAGTGATTTTATTTTTGGAGGGGGGTATTGTAAGACCTTGATAATAATTTACTTAATTTACAGTGTAGACTGTGTCCTAAGTGTAGAGAAAGGGTAACCTATGCATTTTCTCCTCTCTTTGTCAGTCGCCACTTTAAGCTCGCATGAGTAAGTCGCTGTGCAATACTCGGAGGCGTAGGTCGCCATCTGAACCCCTTTAGGCCGTAGTACATGCTAGTTCGGGTGCTCTTAATTGTGAGAAACCCAGGTTTATTACTTCTGGTTTTCCTGGGTAGAGTTAATGAACTGGTCCTTGCGTTGATTAAGCGGCCCGGTTCTCCTCAACTGCATGAATTCATTGTGAAATCACATGGTTGTTATTACCGGTTGGTTTCTTGCCGTGCAACTTCTGGGAGCCCGTTTAATTATTATCCACAATTATCAGTCAAGTAGCAGTGAAGACTCCCGACTTGGAAGCACATAAGAGTTATTTCCTTATTCCTATTTTTTCCTCTTCCTTTTTCCTCGATATGGGCTAAGGACACATTGGTCTTCTAACACTGGCAACATGGATTCTGCGTTTCAAGGTAAGCGCCATTCCTTTGGCTTATTGAGAGTGATAATAAATAATATTTGCTACCCATTTTTAAATTTAATTTTTATATTTTCATTTTTCCCATACGTTTAATATTTTAATTT
Source organism: Triatoma infestans (assembly GCA_011037195.1). Taxonomy (NCBI): domain Eukaryota; kingdom Metazoa; phylum Arthropoda; class Insecta; order Hemiptera; family Reduviidae; genus Triatoma; species Triatoma infestans. The sequence goes on along the minus strand of JAAEAF010004743.1, from coordinate 56,232 downwards.
TCTATTGCTCAACTATTATATTTTATACAGTCCACTCAATTTATAAGTTAGCTGTTTTTTATTAAACAGAGCCCACTTGAGGTATCTCATCTCAATATATATTTTTATTATTTTTTCCACAAGCCCCATTCGATGCCAGTTTCCATTCAATAAACCATGCCCAGTTATGAGCCGGACGACTGCATATGAGAAAACGTCGGGAATTTAAAATCTACTAGCTAGGGCATCTGGCACAAAGAGAAAAGTAGTTCGCCCCTTTGAGGAGTTCCTCCACCGAGCCCTCCACTCATTCAGAATTCCCTCCTCCAATCTCCTCCGAATTTGCTTCCAAATTCTCCTCCCATCACCCGAATCAACTATGGGAATCGCCTCTACACCAATACGTCCGAAATTTGCCCTGCCCTCCTCAAAAAGTAACGGCAAGCCGCCTTAACTATCTCTAGATCCAAAGGGAGACTGCTCATCAACTCCTGTAGCGCCTCGATTGAAACTGTCCTACTAAATCTTCCCATTGCTAAAAACATAGACCGCTGAATAGCCGGTAAGTGTCATGTTACAATAGATATATGAGCTCGATGGGCCCAAATTGAAGCGCAGTAAACAATCTGCGCCACAATAACTGCCCAATATAGCACAACAGTGGCCCTCCGCTTAAAACCCCACTCAGTTATAGTTACTAGGCGAAGCCGGTAAACTAGTTTTTTTTTTATTTCTTGCGCAAATTCCTCACGTGAGGAATAAAGCTCAATTTGTTACCTAAAATCACAACTAAATACCTGGTTGGCTGAGCCCATCGCAAGCAACCAGTCCTAAGACGAACTACCGGCTGCCGACCCAGAGCCAAGGACCCTTTCATCAGCACACCGGAGATCTTACCAACTGAAATACTTAACTTATTCACCGAGCACAGACTTCTCAGCGCCATAGTTGTTCTGCTTTCCAACTGTCTCCTTCGATACTCAACACAAGGTCATCTGCTTAGTCAATCTTACGACTCATCCCAGAAAGGTACAGTGCCAGTGGGGTATCGAAATCGATATTCCAAAAAGGATGGGCCACAAATTGAGCCCTGGGTGTTAGACACATCTAACAACCGTTTTATAATCAGACTACACAACATCCGATCTACCAACCAGAAAGGATCTAACCAAGTCGTACTAGTTTCCCGGATAGTTAATTAACCTCAAACGTCAATATATAATGTTTACTCAGTCGCCCTAAGTTATTACTATTAACATTAATACTTGAAAGTGTTATTAAGAGCAACCAAACCTTTCGTAAAACTTCGAAATTTCAAGGGAAATTTATCAATTTGTCATGAACAATTCCAGTAAGAGAAAGTAGATGAGTGGTTCTTGCCTTATTTTTCATTTGCAACAATGTTGATTTTAACGGTGATCCTGGGAAGCTATGATGGTCGTCACATTTTGTCTGGGTATATCTGGCTCTGTTATCTGCTTTATTACGAACAACAACTTAAATATGATGTCGAAAATACTTTGTTTGAACAAAACTTTGTCAAAAAAAAAGAAAGGAATTTGACAAATTTGATTTATTTTTTTCCAAATTTAAATATTACATCATCAAGTTAAGAAAAGTGTAATGGTGACCTAAAAATTGTAAATCTTTTAGTCTATTATTTAGTTGACCTGACATTGAACTGACAAATTACTATTCTATAGAGTAATATGTGTGTTAGTAAAGTGTGAAGGATTTCTTAAAAAAAAATTGCGCGCGTATGTAAGAAGTTTGTTACGCTCTTTCATACCTACTATACTAGTTTATAATGTGTCTTGTCCATTTTTGTGTGTATGTATGTGTGCGTGTGTATATGTGCGCGCAACAGAGTCTAAAGTAAAAGTAGGTTCATCACTTTCCCCTTTCTCATTCTTCAACCAACAACTTTCACCACTTGTGAGATGTTAAACGTTTATTACACACATAACCAAACAAATACAAACACACGCATATATATATATATATATATATATATATATATACTCGCCGTTTCCAAGTATTTGACATTTTAATTTTTTTTTTTTTTTTATACTAGATATTATTATATTTAACCTGTGTTTTTCTAATTTATTTGGCGCCAACATTTTTATCGTCATATTTACAAATAAAAAATTAAATAAATAAAAATTTTAATAGATATATTTAGATAGATAATCGTATTTTTGCATATTATATATGTGTATATTTTTGTTATTTCTGCATAGCCTGGAAAATAACAAAGTTTTTTCCATAACAGGTAAAATATAAGCCATCTGCAGTGGAATCAATTGTCGTGATTCCTGAGGTATGAAGTTAGATGTCTTGAAGAGGGATTTATTAGGCGGAAGTTAGTTTAGAGAGTTATTGCTTGAATTACTAACACTGAATTTATAAAAATAGACTATATTTTTACAATAATTTAAATGTGAGAAATGGTAACTATTAACATGAAATAATTAGAAATAAATAGGAGATAAACAACAAATAATTTGAAATGATTAAAATAAATAAACTAATATGCACAACTATGAAAATAATTATAAGTTAAACCGCACTCGAACTGTAATGATATATACTGATAGACTGAAGCTATAGTGATATAATGATAATACTGGTGATACTCATGCCCCCCTCTAGAGGGCAGAAGTTTATATTAGTATTATTCACAACTCACACTTAGACATCTCTCGTAGTGTGCGACCTTGGCCAGGTCGGCGACCAATGTCATTTAGGTCAGTTGCCAGCTTTATCGGTGCTTGTCTTTGATGTAATGTATTGACCCTTGTATTGAACAGGGTTTTTGTTTGGCCGCGGCCCTTGTCTTGAAGACAGCGGCCGGCTGGGGCACTAGTTATAAATTATCCTTTCTTCCTGCCATCCTTTTGTGAAGATGGCGGCTGGCTGGAGCCACTTTGACATTGCTATGACCCTGATATGTCATTACACATCCTATCCGGTTTCCTGTATTGTGTGCGTAAAACTGATTTTGTTACTGTACAAGTCTGTGTTTATCATACTGTTTTTTATCAAGGCATTCTGATGATGATGGGCGAATATGCCCGAAACAGGTCGGTTGATAATCACAAAATGAACCAGGTTATGACGGAAAAAATTCTCTTATTTATAGTTTTGTATCACTTCTCCTACATTTGGACTAAACTGGAGAATTTTTGTTTTTTGTATAGAAACCTCTTGCGAGACTTCCTAATAGTATAGAAATTTGCTGTAGTGTATAGTATATATTTAGTAATTATGTATTAACGGTATGTATTAACTAAATTAAATTATGTATTAACTAAATTTAGTAATTGTGTATTAACGGCTCGCATGGAGTAATATATTATTTTTGAAGGAACTTATAACCAAAAAAAAAAAAAACAAATATGTAATAATGTGTAATATAATTTTACTTCGTAAAATCTTTCTTATCTTCATTACAATGATTTATAAACAATTTTGGGGGGGCTTATCTTTGCTGCCTCCAGTTTTAACGGAAGTAAACCAATTTTAAAATCTTTAACATAAAAATATTTAGCTGTTCATAATTTTTTATTAATTAGTTTAATTAGTCGCTAGTTTTGTTTTGTTTAGTTTTTTTTTTTTTTTAAGGCGCATCAACATCTATGGTCATTAGTGCCCGGAGCCTTCTCAGTGCATTGCCAGCTTCCGGACAGTGTTCTCTCGCTACAGACAATACTGTCCATCACCGAATACTGAGCTGTAGTTGCTCCTAGGAAGAACAAATTTAAGGGTAGCACTGGACTCGAACCCGGGACCTCCGCGTGGGAGTCCAATGCGCTAATCACTTAGCTAATCTTTCCCCTTTACTTTTCTTGAAATGGAATTTTAGTGAAATCTTTATCAGCTGATGTCGGTTCTGCAAAGTTAAAAAAAAATAAAATCTATTCCGATCTCTGATCTGGATTGAAAGCAGTTCGAACAAACCGAATAATAATCTTAAAGAGAATCTTAAGCTCTTCCACAAAAATCCTGCTGTATCTGCGGAACAGTTCTTGAACCGCTTTTTTAATTTTTTTTACTGACTCTCATTGCCAGTTTTTTTTTACACTGGGAACCTCTGACAATAGGTTTCCAAAGTTGCAGAAAAGGTGATCATTGTCTGGCTTTATGTTTTTTCAATTTTTTAAATATCTGTCAATGTAATCACGGAATTTTTTTTTTTTTAAATCTGTTATGAAACACATATTATTATTTGCCTGGGGGGGGGAGGGCTATCCAAAACCTCGCTGGGCCCTTGCAGCTACCAAACCAGGTCTAGAACAAATATCCAGACCTGGGTCAAATCCATCTAAGATTTAGCGCAGTCCGAACAAATCGGACAATAATCTTAAAGGGAAATAGCCTAAGCTCTTCCGCAAGATATCCTGTTCCGACCAAAGGTGTCCTGGAACCTAGTTTCCTCACAATCCAAGCAAACTGACATGAGATGGATGGTGTTTCCTTCTCTGTCTCACAACCTTTACAAAATGGATTCTCATTTCCCCATGAGCTTTATTACGTAGAGATGTTTCCTTAAACCACAATGTCCAGTAAGGTATCCAACCAGATGTCTAATGAGAGTTCCATAAAAGGCTTTGACCGCCGATAAACACATGCATAGAAAAAAAATATATAAGGAAGTGGTTCAACTTTACATACATTATTAATTAATTGACTGTTGCATAAACCTGTAATCCAAGTGTACATTACTGTAATTTTACAGACCACTATTTACAGTGTAAAAACAAAGGGCTTCTCAAGAGAGCCACATAATAAAATCTAGTTTACAGTGAATTTGGTTTAGAAACCACATCTACATAATATCTAAACACAGATGAAATTTAAAATTCCATTACACGTTAAAAGTTATACTTCAATTTACTACACAACTGCATACAATTATATGCATACAAAAAAAATAAAAAAAAGAAGAAATTTCCGTCAGCCAGTGTAGGATAGCAATTTTCATTTTAAACAAATAAAACCCATTCGAGAAGATTTTAAATTACAATTGAGTTGGATATAGAAACTCTTCCCGCTTACTACTGGTTGGATGTTAGTGGTGGGGATAGACATAGAAGTTGTAATATTGGAGGTGGTAACCTTAATTAGAAGATTGGTCTGTCTACACATTGGTGACAGTATCGTTTTGTAGATAGGAGAACTCTATGTTTTGTGAGAGATGTGACAACAGATAGGGAGGAAGGGGAAATAGAATGAAGTGCGGAAGTTTTAGCTATGAAGTAACTGGAAATATTGTAGCTTGTGTCGGTCATTACAGTATAATTTGCCAGGGGAAAACTCAATTTGCTAGCAATATAAACAATTAAAACAGGGCAGCCTAGTGTCTGTCTCTCTTTCTCTCTCTCTAACAACGCCGGTTTGTAGCACCTAGTTATACTAGCTACAAACGCTTGCCAACTATGTGCACTCAGCTAGAGTCTAGCTCACGTACAGCGAACTGTGTACGTATGTACACGCTGATTGCCTCAACAGATACGTATATACAGGTGCCATCTCTTAGCACTAATATACTCTTACAATTCACTAAATTATATACATGTATAAATTCTGCATATTACATAAAAAAAAAAAAAAACATATACATTCTATCCAACACACACACGCACAGACACACACATACATAACACGTGAGCGCAATATATGTGAATCACTCACGCAACTTTCTCATACTAATTAATACATTATTAGTATTATTATTATTTGTCTGTAGGAAGGGACCAAACCCTACGCTACCAAACCCTATCCAAAGCCCCACTAGCCCATATAGCTACCCCTAAGAAAAACAAAAACAAACTGGGTCTGGAATAAATATCCAAACCCGGGTCTAATCCATCTAAGTTTCACCGCTGTCCGAACAAATTGGACAATAACCTTAAAGGGAAATAGCCTAAGCACTTCCACAGACATCCTGTTCTGACCAAAGGTCCTGAACTTAATTTCCTCACAACCCAAGCAGTCTATCATAAGATGGCTGGCTGTTTCCTCTTCTCTCTCACAGACTTTACAAAATGAATCCAGTATGAGCCCCATTGCTTAGAGATGTCTCCAGTGAGGGATCTAGAACCAAATGCCTGAGAGAGTTCCGTGAAAGACACAGTAACGTCTCCATTAATAGCCCTGTCCGGACCCCCGCTGTGCATCATGGACTGGCGACAACCAACTGTGCCCATCCATAAGGATGAATGCTGTGAAGCTATCCATGACTGAAAGCCTGACACTCATGTGCCTGGAAGACACGCCAACTGCAAGCTCGGGACCAATGAAAGGGAATGAGGTGCCTGATTTGACAAACCTATCCACCTCCTCCATTCCCAAAAATTCCCATATGACCTGGTACCCAGACTAGAAGCACATCCTTCAAAGAAGAAAGCACTTCCAGCCTTAATTGGGCTTGCCTTAAAAATAGGTTGTAAGTAATTATCATGTATAGCTGAATGTTAACTAGTATTAGTTTGTAGGAGAAGGCTGAATACCCTAGCTCAGACGGACATAATGCTGCTCTTCTGGGTTCCCGGAAATTAGGGAGCAGACCGGCTGGCTAGGGAGGGATCCTCCTTACCTTTTTGTGGTCCTGAGCTAGCCCTTGACCGGCACTAAGCGGTTCTGCGATAGACAGATCAGACTTTAGGAGACGAAAGTTTTGGAAAAATACTGGGAGGACACGCAGGGGTGCCTCCTGGCCAAAAGATTTATCAAAGCAGGGGAATTCGGATCACCTTTGTCTCTGAGCAGGAAAAGATATAGGACCTTAGTGAGTGTAATGACTGGACACAAATGGGTGGCCAGTCATTTACATAAAATAGAGAGGACGTCCAGTCCCATATGTCAGAACTCTGATGATCGAGTTAGGGAAACGGTGCATCGCTATTTATGTCAGGGTCTCCGTTTTGCTAGCACTAGGTTTCGGATTTTTGGGAGAGTATCATTCTCATGGGAAAACCTAAGAGGGTTGGAACTAAAATATGTTTTGGGATATTGTATTTATTTTAGGATATAAACTACCGGGGGGAGATTAATTAGGGTAATGATTTGGGGGATAAAAGCCAAATTGGCTTAGGTTTCAGGCCGATAGACACCCATGATTTAATAATAATAATAATAATAATAATGATAATAATAATAATAATAATAATAACTACTATATAGAGAGCACCCTCTATCCAAACAATAAAGCTTGCAGCAGCAGTCAGGTCCTTCCCAAAACCGCGCTAAATTCAATTTTCCGCTAAAAAATGTTTCAAATAAAAGTGATATATTTTTTTTTTTATTTGGACAGTTATCATTTCAAAGTTGAAGAAACTCGTTAAGACCATTTTTTTCTCGAAAACCATTCAACTGCCCTTAAATGAATTTTCCCAGAGAAATGTTTGAAATAAAAGTTGTAGCTCCTTGTGTAAAATCGTCGGAGCAATTTTTGTGAAAAACGCAAAGAAGTAAAAAAAGCCATCTAGTAAAGTGGTACTTCCGGTTGAGGAATTTTGACAGATAACGTAGTTTCAGATCCCATGGTGATACGTAAACGGAATATCAAGTTTTAACTTTGTACGGTTTTTCATTTTTGAGCTATGCTGTTCACACACACAGCATTTTCTATAAACCAGTTTTTTTGGACTCCTGAGACGTCAAAACGGATATTTCCGGTGAAAACTCGATATCGAAAATTTGACGCGATTACAATACTTCCTCTTACTAGGAGTAAGAGAAAAAAAAAATTAAAAGGTCCACATTAAATTTAGGAAACTCCTTTGACTATTTAATAAAAATTTGAGGGGGTAATTAAAGTAAATAAAATTAATTAATTTTTTTAAATTTATTTATTTACTTAATAATACCATTTATTATCACAGAAATTATAATAATTATAATATAAAATAAATAATAATCTAATTATAATAAACTTAGTTAATAATAATTAATAAATTGGATTACCACATATTTTTTTATTAAAAAATTTGGTTTAATGGTTATAATCAATTAAATTGTTCTTTTTTTTTTTTTTAATTGGATGAAAAAAATAATTTTTTTGTTTTATTTCTAATAATAATAAAACAAATCAGTTTCACACAAAATTATTTATAATTATTTGTTAATATTGTTTTTTTGAAGTAAAATTTTGAAATATAGTTAAAAATTGGTTCTAATTTAATAATAATAATAATAATAAAATAAAAACAGTAATGAGATAATAATTTTAAAGATGTTTTTAGAGATTCAATTAATTAAAAACACTTAAAAGTGTTGTTTGTAAAATTATTATTAATTAATTAATTAATTAATTTATTTTTTTTAAATTTTATTGTTAATTTTAATAAATAATAAAAAAAAATATTAATAAACTTCCGGAAAAATGAGAGAAAGGGGAAATAATGATTTATTTATTTTTCTCAGTTCTTTTGTTAAATATTTAAATCAAAAGACTAACCAATCTTATAAAGATAGAGAGAACTCGTTTTGATATTATAACCTTTCTTCACTTATTAAATGTTAACATATTCATTACCTGGCACCAAACAGTTTCAATTCTACAGAATCAAATACAGTTCTATTATGGAAACAATAATTCAATTTATTATTTATTAGAATATTAAATTAATGAAATGTCTAGTCTAAAGTAACAAGCACTGTAATTCTTCTATTCTAAGATACCAAGTTAACTAACTACTAGGTATGAGCAGTTCAAGAAGAAGAAGAAGAAGAAGAAGAAGGAAAACCAGTATGTTTCTCTCTCACTCTCTCTATCTGTCTGTATGTCCATCAGTCTGTCTTGTATTTTCCTTTTTTTTTTTTCTTTTTTTTTTTTTTTACTCATTTCATTTCAATTAGTATCAATTTAATTATCAACAATTTCTCTATTTACTGTAGGGGGTTTTGGGGTGGGGGGTTATGAAAAGTGAGGACTAGTTATATTTTCAATGTTTTTATACTTTTAGAAAGTTTCTTTGATAATATGCTTTTTTTTTTGTTTTATTTTATTTATTTATTTAATTACTTATTATTTCTATTCTTTTATTATTACTAATAAATTTATTAAAAAAAAAAAAAAAAAACTGTAGATACCGATACTAAGAATTGATTTTTAGGTAAATCAGTTTCACGCATGAACACTTTTTTTTTTTACAAATTTTTAAAAGCGCTTAACAGCGTGTTAATAGTCGCTATATAATAGCCCATATAATAATTCAGTTCAAAGATTGAACTTTTATTCTTATAAAGGTAAATTGGTTTTTAAATTATATTTCTGAACAATAAAAGATAACTTAATAGTTTTACTTATTTGACAGGAATTGTAAAAGAAGTACTACTTTTATATTCATTCTCCTTTCGAGCTTAGATTTCCTCACCGAGTACATGTGGGTGTGGTGGCAACATTGAACATTGAACATTGATTTATTCTCAAGCGTTAATTTAATTTTTTTTAAATAAGATTTCTTTTAAAACTTCTTACTGTATTTAAAAGCAGATGTAATAATAACCTGTGTAATAATCTCTAAGGGGAAGGATATATAAAGCAATTGTTTGTTTTAAGATTATCAAGATTAAAGCAAGTAGAGTAAAGTAAAGAAATGCAAATTTTTTCAGGCGAGCTTAACGTCCAACTAGCAAATTAGGTGTCGTAGACGGAGGCGGAAGCACATACTTTACTATTAACATTTTTTTTTACGAATATAAAATTTAGCAGTTATACGCGGGACTCGAACTGGGGATCTCCAAGTTACAAGTCCATGCTCATAACCACTACACCAACCACCCGCCCCGATTATTAAGATTATATTTTTTAGTATTTTTTTCATCTAAATCTTAAAAATTTGTTTTAATTGAAATATAAGGGCAACCCTGTATTTTTTTTTTTTTTTTTTTTAAATCTTAACGAGATTGATAAGTCAATTTTAATCTATAGTGATTAAATGTAACTTGGGTAGTTAGACGTTAAGTTACCGCCCCCCCCCCCAAAGGCATTTCTTTACTTTGTAGAGATTAAATCTATAACTTTAGCCATTGATATTAATTGAGTTATTTGTCATATTACTCCACTGTAGTGGAAAATGAATATTATGTATTTTTATAAATGGGACATGATTTGATCTTATTTTTTTTTTTTTTTTAAAAAAAGAAGAAAACAATTCATGTAAATTATGTATTGTCAGCTATTGTGTATTTTACGTCTTTTATGATTCGCAATATTTAAAACTATCAGACTTCCGGAATGGAATTCCTAAGGTCCAATAATTAAGGGGGGGTGGGAATTTTTTTATGCTTCAAAGAAAAAAAATTCCTTAGAGAGTTTTACACTATTATAATATCTGAAAATCAGGATTTCTTTCTTCTTTTTTTTTTTTTTAAACTTATAGCTGTGAACAACCGGAAGCTGTGGGCATCTAAAATCTCTGCAGACTTACATTTTGGTGATAATATATGTAAAATTTATTGTCACTCTAACAGTATATTCAATCTAAAAATGTCATACATTATTACGATGACGCAATGAAGTTAGGCCTTATTCTTCGCTTGGGTCGAATCTTTTGTGTCGCTTATGAATCTCTCACCTTGTGTTAAATGCAATAGTGAGATACCTATATTTACTTAGACAATAAGTCATGTATATATCGTTAATCATAACTTGATAATTTTTTAATGAATTTAAATTTTAAACGAACTATTATTAAATTTTATAAAGAATAAAAGAAAACAAAAAAAAAATTAATATAGAAATCCAATATTGTTAAAATTTAATTAATTTTCTTTGATTATTAGAATCTAAATTTAATAACTAATCATTTTTATAGAAAAGTTGATTCATGAATAATTTATTCATGAACTTTGAATCAAACCTAACAAATGAAAAAATAAGTAAATCTATTTTTTATTTTTATTTTTAATAATGTACATAGTATATAAAGTTTCAAGTAATGGATGCTGAAATATTTTCTTGAAAACTACTGTAGCTAGAGACAAAAAAACAAAACAAATTTTCTCTTGTTATTTGTCAGAATTTTAAATGGAATAAACCAAAGTTTTTTTTGTTTTGTTTGTCTGTAACCGGTAAAATAAATAATGTTACAATCATTAAAGTAAAAATAACGGAAGAAAATGTAAGTTCCCTAAACTTTTTTTTTTATACAGTAATCAGTGTTGACATCTGGCGGATAATATCTGTAGAAAAAACAAAACAAAATACTGAGGAATCTTCCACATCTTGACTCAATTTGAACTCTCTTTTTTAAAAAAAATCAAACAGAATGAAATTTTAGTAAACATAACGAATTATTATTTAGATATCATTCAGAAATTGTAAAAATATATAATGTTGCTAATTTAAAAAAACAAGTAAAAACAGAAAAGAAATCAACTCCCTACTTCTGTGTTAAGCAACTTAAAAACCTTGGAGGCGAATTGAGTGATGAATGCCAAGAAGTAGGTGGGAGTCCATAGCAAACCAGAATAGTTTGCGGCTACCTAGGTATCGGGACAAAGAGTTAGGCCTTGCGGAGACCGACTAAAACCATTTTTGAGGCATCTTATACAAAAAACCGCCAGTGAGGCTTAAAAAAATAGGCTCACAAGTCCACAATAAACAATGGATTATGAGACAGTGACACTCACAACATAATTCCTGAAAGGAACTCAAATGAGTCGTACAACATTTCTGCTAGGCAAACACAAAAAGGATTTCTACTGGGTATTGTCTTTTAGGGAAAGTTCTATATATTATAGATCCTCACGCGTTGGTCTAGTGGCAAGTGACTCATCTTGGGCAGCCATTTTTGCAGCTACATCCGCGTGTTCATTGCCTTTAATACCTCTATGTGATTTTAAGCGGGCGTTTTTCTCGTTTATTTGAAGCTCGTTTAATAAGCCCGAAATAAGTTCTTGTTTGATTTCTTCATTCAGTTCGTCATATATATGTAGGTTTGTGATCTTTTTTAAAGTAACCATTTATTTTATCATTACAAAAATAATTTCAAACGCCAAAATAGTTGTTGAAACTATTATAGACTTATATACGAGTATATAGCCCTAAACTTAGCATTAATGTTTAGAATCGATTAGATCTAGCAACAGATCTCGACGGAGATTTCGATGAAAATCTATGTAACCGAAAAAAGTATGACCATCAATCGCCCCCCTCCCAAATTATTCTCTACTTTTTAGAAAATGTTTTCAAACTCACGTCCTCACGCATTGGTCTAGAGGCTAGCGCACTCGCCTTTCATGCAAGAATTCAGGTTCGATTCCCGTGAGGGCAAAGTCGGTGTTGACCTTAGCATCGTGATAAAAAGTGCGAAGCTACAGTTAGTAGCACCCTACGTAGCGAAGGCCAGAACTAAGCGACGTGGGAACTGCGGCGTGCTTACCACACGCCTCCTAACCAAATCGCCCTCTTGCAAGTCTTGGCCCTTCATGGGCTATTGCGCCATAGGTTTTTTTTTCCTACAAATTACAGATCTTATTAGGGATCCCATGCATGCTCTGCAGGAAATGTGACAAGTTATTGCCGAATCTAAGTAAAAGAAGCTATCTCATTCATGCCTTAGTCCTGGCGTTTTTAAATAATACATGATTGATGAGAGATATATTCGGAGAGTGTAATGGGATATACCCCTCAATTGCCTTCTTGCCCAACGGGGATGTTCCAAGACCTAGATTTGAACTTAATACTTATCTTCACATTTCTCTACCTCCATGTACATCATTGCGGCAATTTTCACCACACTACCGATCGCACACTTTCTGTCCGCTCTCTCTACAATCACATCTACATTCTTTAGTACTTTGAGTGCAAAAATGGGGAATAAAAATCAACCCACATGAATGAAAACACGAAAATCTCTTGGACCACTACTTATTTAATCTTCTAATAATTCCTAGAGCTGGCCAAGTGTGCTACCTTGGACTAACACTCGAAAGAGACTCAACTGAAACCCTCGTACACGACTTAAACAAATCAAACTAAACAAAAGATGAGAGCTACTAAACCAGACTATTTAATCACCGTTAAAACTAACACTTCAAAGTTGACTCTATTACTAACTCTTTTAGAATCTATTTGAACTTATGGACTTGAACTTTATGGATCAACAAAACCGTTTAAAATCAATAAATTATAAACATTTCAATCTAAAAATTTTTTGACACATTATAAACGCTCCATTCTATGTCAGTAATTTAACCATACATCAACATCTCAAAATTGCTTTTATAACTGAAGTTGCTAAATCTCGTTAGAATCAATTTCACAAAAAACTTAACAGCACTCCCTAACTAATCCTTTTAACAGTTAACTTGTCCTCAACTATACATCCTTTCAAATCTCGATGGCGGGTGAAAAGCCGTTCGCTCTGCGATTAATTGGTGGTTTATTGGTAGTCAATCATCGCTAGATTATCACCATTCAACAAGGATATTCACCCGATTTATCGTCCTTAACATATTCATTTATTTTACCAATTCAAAGTCTGATTGAATTTAAAATTCTAACGAAAAACTAAGGCAGTATTACTTTTATTCTTCTTTTTATTGTAAATGCAGTGTCAACACTTCACAAAAAAAAAAAAAAAAAAAAAAAAAAAAAAAAAAAAAAAAAAACAAAAACAAAAAAAAAAAAAAAATGCACCCCTGTATAACTTGAATCAATAGAACTGTCTGGATTTATTATAAAAAAACAGCCGAGTACAAGAGAATTCTTTCAGTCTTCCGCAGCTATTATCAGGTAAAAATAATGCTGTTTTTGTTTCAGTTTTAGAAGCTACACTATATGGACGGTTTTTTACACTTAAATCCATTTATAACAAACCATTTGACATGGTTTTAACCCGAAGACCCAAGTGCTTTTACTAGACAATTTTTTTTTAATTTATTTTGCATTTGATATCATTTTGTTTATTTATTATTTAAGATAGAAATATTCTTTGGTGTTTAATATTTTATTAAAATTTATTTCCAATAATTTAAACTAATTTACCCTTTTTGTAAGATAAATATTAATAATATGTGGTATCCATTTAAAATTTATTATTTCAAAAAAATAAATTTTTTTTGATTTCTTAATTCTTATTTACATTTTTGCTATATTTTGCTAATTTATTATGAAATAAAATAAATTCTTTGGTATATTTATCAAATGCTAAAGTCTTTTCAACAACGACACATTAAATTAATTATGTACATGATTATAAATTTTTACCTAGATAAGATTCAACATCTTTTATTTTATTAATAAACTTCGGTATTGATGACGGTGATATTGATGATGATGATGTTGATGATCACCTCAATCATGAAGGCGGTGAACATGTACATTCATTACCGATTTGTTTTTCAATCCATGATATATATTTATCTACACGTGTGTATACACCTGGATAATTTGGACGTCCACAACCTCTTCCCCAGGATACAATACCTAAATTATTTTATGTGAATGTTAGAAAAATTTTGTAAATTATCAAACAATTTTAATATCTATTTTTTTTTAAAATATAATCTTGCCGTAATAATAGAAATAAAAGATCTATTAAAAAAGTAGTTTTTCTAAAAATAATTTTGTATATTCTTTGAGAAAATTATTTTGAATTAAATGTTCTAAATTAAATATGTATTAAACAAAATTTTGTTTAAATACAATTTTAAATTTTTCATTAAAATTAATTAAAAGAATATTTAATTTAAAAAAAAAGAAAAGATCTTTCATTAATATAATACGACTATTTCTATGTCTAGTCTAATTTAATGCTTACTCTGCTATCTAGCGGCACAATTTGCAACTAAATGAGTATTTAGTTGACAATATTATCAATCTATTTTTAATTTTTTTTTTTTTAAATAAAGTTTTTAATTTGATTAAAAAAAAAATAAAATAAATAAATATGATTCACTAATTTCATTAAATTAATTAAATCTTTTAATTTGATGAAAAATTTTATACAATTAGAATGTGGATACTTTCATTTCACTAGGATAGTCAAAAAGTTCGTGTGTGTGTGTGTTTATTACTTTCTCTTACTCCTAGTAAGAGGAAGTATTGTAATCGTGTCAAATTTTCGATATCGAGTTTTCACCGGAAATATCCTTTTTGAGGTCCCCTGAGTCCAAAAAAGTGATTATTAGCAAATGGTCTGGGTGTTTGTGTATGTGTGTGGTTGTGTGTCGTGTGTCCGTGTGTCGTGTGTGTGTATGT
The DNA here is from genome assembly GCA_011037195.1 of Triatoma infestans. Taxonomy (NCBI): domain Eukaryota; kingdom Metazoa; phylum Arthropoda; class Insecta; order Hemiptera; family Reduviidae; genus Triatoma; species Triatoma infestans. The sequence continues at coordinate 41,036 of JAAEAF010004743.1, read as the reverse complement.
ATTTGTATGTATTGTGAACAGCATAGCTCAAAACGAACAATGTTTAGAAAGTTTAAAATGTGTGAATATTCGTTTAGCACGGTCCCCATGGGTATCTGACGTACGTATCCCCCTGTTAAAAATTCCTCAACCGGAATCTAGTACCACTTGACTCGTTGGATTTTTGACTTTTTGTCGATTTTCCTCAAAAAGGATCCGACGAGTTTCTTTAAACGTTAAACATCAACAACACATAACAAAGAGGAGACACTTTATTAGAACAATTTCTCCGGGAAACATTGAAGGTCACTTTTGGGTGGATGGGGTGGGGTTTAGGTTTTCATCTAAAAGTGGCTATTCACGGTTATTAGACAATTGCTGCCATCTAAATAATGTTAATTAGAAATTAAATATGTTGTTGAAATTCCGAGTTTGAAAAAAATCGGATAACCGGAAGTGCGTTTACTTTACCACTTTACTAAATGATTTATTCACTTTTTCGCAATTTTCTCAAAAATGGCTCCGACGATTTTTTTGAAACTTCGTATATAAACTAAAAATGCAAAGATCTACAACTTTTATCTAAAACATTTATCTGAGAAAATTCTTTTAAGGCACTTTTAGGGGAGGGGTGGGGTTGGATTTTCATCAAAGTGCTATCCTAGTTGATTATACAATTCTATCATCCAACCATAATTAGTTAGAAATAAATAGATGGCTGAAATTCCGAGTTTCAAGAAAATTAGTAAACCGGAAGTGCTCTTTTACTGAACAGTTTTTTCAGTTTTCGACGAATTTCATTAAATTTGGTACACAAACTATAAAATTTGTCAATTATCATTTTGAGAAATGGAGTAAGAGAAAGTTGTGTGAGTGTTTCACACCAGATTTTTTTTATATTGAATAGGGATAAATTAAAATTAACTAAAACATCAAGTCACTGTTCATTTTGGCTAAAAATTTGTTCTGATAAAGAATTTTTTTATTTTTTAAATAATTTTTTTAAAATAACTGAGTTAATTATTGAAATTGGGGAAATATTTTGTTTATTAATATTTTGGTAAAAGGATATTTATTAACTGTTTTATGCTGCTTGTGATATGTGAATTCTAATCGCAAAAAAAAAAAAACGCTATTCAATCAGGTTCGAATTTCGAGGATGTAGTTAGTACATTGGAGTTGTGGCTGCTGATGGATGATCACTTCTTATTGATCTTTAATGAACCATACTTGAACGCATGCATTCTGTTTTGGCTAACGGTTAACCCACTATTTGCGATCTGAGTTTAAAGATTTATTTTATCATCCTTAATCCTAGACTGCATAAAATTTCTTCCTAGGCAACCATGGAAAATTAAGGAGCTGGAAATTATACTACTACATTCTATTAGCATTTAGCCTCAGGAAGTAAGCCTTGAAAATGATTGATAAAATTTTAAAAGAATATAGTATTTGAGGTAGGTAAAAGGAAAATTATGAAAAAATTTCATCTAGGATATGTGAACGAGTGGTATGGGAATGCCTAGGCAAGCTTAATGACCTAGGCAGAAGTAATAGGGTTACCGTACATTGGGTGCCGGGACATGTCGGCGTGGAGGGTAATGTGGTAGCCGACACCCTGGCAAAAGAAGGCGCTGTATCTCCTCTTATTGGGCCAGAGCCCTTTTGTGGAATCAGTGACCAAGTATTTCTAGAAGAAATCAAGAAGGAGGAGGTGGTCAAAAGAGCTCGTCTCTGGAACACCATCCCGGGACTGAGGCAGGCCAAGGTCTGTCTGGGCGATTATAACCAGGAAAGGTCGAAAGCCTTCATCAGTCTGAGTAAGAATAGGATCCGTATTCTTACGGGATTCCTTACGGGGCATTGCAGACTCAGGAGGCATCTGAGGAAGCTTGGCCTAGAAGATGATGGCGCATGCAGATTCTGTGGAGAAATGGAGGAAACTCCGATACATCTCCTCACGGACTGTGATGCCGTCATTCAAAGAAGATTGAGTAGTCTGGGTTGTTACCAGATAGGGGAGGAAGAAATACCTACCCTAGAACCTTCCAGGATTCTGGGATTCCTCAGGGAGCTAAACCTGGAGAGGGTGCTATAGATGAGCTAGCTCATCTTGGGCACCAGAGGGGGGTACAATAGATCAAACATAAATGGTCGCGGTACAGAACCCTAAAAAAAAAAAAAAAAAAAAAATGTGAACCCCCGTAACTTATCGGTGGTAAGCTTTTGCCGATGATTTGGCTAAATTCGCAAACAATGACAGTAGTAGGGAAGGGATTATAGCTCAGTGGTTAGCGCAATGGACTTCCACGCGGACGACCCCGGTTAGAGTCCAGCGTGCTCCCTTAGATTTTTTTTTATTTGAGCCCCTATTCAGTTTAATATTGAAAACCTACAAGAAGAGCTCGGCGAAAGCAAAAGTAATAAGAACAGGGAATAAGCCACAATTCACGCTCAGACCAATTTCTAAAAATCACTCTTTCGGACTCTGGGGACATCAAAACGTATATATCCAGTGAATATCTCAATATCCGAAAATTTGACACGGTATCGCAATATTTCCTCTTACAGCAAAGAGAACAGTAAATAGATATTTCATTAAATTGTAAGATTTAATTCAGATTGATGATAATAAAATATTTTACTAATTCAGTTGCAGAAGGCGGTAACTAAGTAGTATGCAAGCTAGCAAGCAAATACATTCTATTATGTAATCTGTTAGTTTTTTTTTGTTTAATTTAGGGGCCCAGAGCCTATTCAGTGCACTGCCGGCCTTCGGAGAGTGTTTTTTCATTACAGACAACACAGTCCATCACCAGGCAGTGAGCTGTAGAGGCTGCTAGGAAGAAAAAATCTAAGGGTATCACAGCTGGACTCGAACCTGTGACCTCCGCGTGGGAGTCCAGTACGCTAACCACTTAGCTATTCTCTTGCCTGTGTTAGTGTAGGCGAAATTGGTTATTAAGAATATTTACTCACCAATCAGTTCCATGTGATTGACAGCACCTGTATTGTTCAAATGCAACGGACCACCGCTGTCACCCTTTAAACAGAATTTGTCATTTATAATATTTCTTCTTATAATTTTTTTTATTTATGTTTTAGAATCAATTCTTTTCTTTTCCTTAATAATAAATTACCTGGCATGCATCTTTTTTGCCTTTTGGTAGACCTGCGCAGAAATTTGTTTCAAGTATTTTTTTAGCACAATAACCATATCCGGTAGCGCATTCTTCTCTGGATAACAGTGGTAGTGTAACTTTGCGTAATACTAGCGATGTTGGTCCATTCTCTTTTTGACGTCCCCAGCCGGCAACTAAGCCATCCATTCCAGAATATGTTGCATTTCCTGCAAAAGTATAATTATTATAACATTGTGAAACTTTCTACCAAATCTGATATTTAATTAATAATTTTTATTTTTTTGACATTGTAATAATTAAATTGGAATGAATTTAACCTGGTTTAGGTAAACAAGCTGTTCTCACATATGGTCCAGTCGGTTCTACAGCATTCATTAATTCTATAATTCCTATGTCATGTTGAATTTTGGTAAGGCTGAAACCTTCATGCATTGTAGCTCGTTTTAATTTTAAAGTTTTCTGTGCACCAACTTCATCCTTTAAACTACGATCATGTTCACCCAGACCAACTGTTATATCTGTATGCCTTTTACTGTAACAATAAATGAACTATTTTTTTCTAAACAAAATATATATAAATTACAAAGGATGGTATGAATGTTATTTTAAATACGTCAGCTAATTGAAAAAAACATTAAAAAAAAAAAAAAAAAATCCAACTTAAATACTGATCTCAAAGATCCGTTCGTAGCCGGACCTCGCTAAATCTCGTTACATAAATTCGCAATCACTTCCCGGACATCCAGCCAGGCGCTGATGGCCACTCTGATCACTTGATGAAATAATGTTAGCCACCATTTGGTGGACCAATAATCACGTTAATCACACCAATTTATACCTCATTTTTATCATAATTACTTGCTTACAAATATGATATATAAACAGATGTGACTAGGAGTTATAGAACTAACAGAGATAACCATTGGTTTGTTCATTTAAATTTTATAATATACCGGGTATAGTCTAGGATATTCTTACATCTCATCTTTTAAACTGTGGGTCATATTTACTTATTAATATAAGTTAGAGTAAATAATATAATTATATAGCCCGCAAGGGGTATCTGTTGCATGCCCCACATTACTTGGGTGTTGCATTACTTGGGGAGTAGCGACCCCACGGGTTACCACAGATCAGTACTGCATCACTTCATCAGAACAGTACACAATTCACTTAAATTACATGCACTCTACACTTTACAGCCATGGATAGAATAGAATAGAAGCGTGGTGGTGGTGGTGGTGGGGGAGGGGTGAGCCTCATTCCACTGCAACCTACAAGTCGAGGTCTATTGTGGATCCTCTTATGTTACAGAACAGCCCCCAGCTTTGCCCTCCTAATCCTAGCAAAGCTGAGAGCGGCTCCGTCATGAAGCTTCCAACTTCGGGATTGCCCCCGTCCCCAATTGAAGAAACCTAATCCTCGCCAGGCCGGCGCACTCACAAAGGATGTGCGCCGGGGTCTCCTCCTCTACCTTGCAGAATCGGCATACCGCACTATCCGCAAGTTGTAGGTGGTGCATGTGTCTATTCAGCCTACAATGCCCTGTTAGTAGACCCACAATTAACCTTATATCCCTTCGGGTTTGGCTCAGTAGGTCTCTGGTACATTTAGGCCAATGTCTTTTAATGAAGAGCTTTGCCTTCCTCTGTCCTGGTGTTCCCTCCCACCAACGCAGACGCTGTTCTTCTATCCAATCCCTGATAAAAGTTTGGATGAGACTTCTGGACAAGCCGCAGAAGGGTTCGGGGCCTAAAGGTATCCTGCGAGCCGTCCCTCGCTAGAGCATCCGCCCTCTCATTGCCCAGGAACCCCGCATGTCCCGGCACCCAGGCGAGTGTCACTTTATTCCGAGTACCCATACAGACATGGATAGTACAATACACTAACTAGGGTCTCCGTCCCGAGTTAATTGGCGAAAGCCAAGGGAGAAGGAAGGGATTACCTCATTGGCAGCTCGCTGGACCAGCAACGCAGAGGTCCCGGGTTCGAATCCAGCGTGCTCTGCCCTTAGATTTTATTCTTTCTAGGAGCATCTACAACTCACTGTCCGTGATGGGCAGTGTAGCTAGAGAACGCTGCTTGGAGGTCGGCTGTGCATTGGAGAAGGCCCCGGTGGGTACAATAGATCTTTCAGGTCGCGGTGCAATAATCCCTTACGACATTCTACAATATAATTATGTAGATTACGATCGAGCTCTAAATTCCAGTCTGAATTCTCACTATTAGAATTAGATTATAACTAGCCTTAAAAGGTGTGAATATTATTTTAGCCTGTAATTTACCAATAAAAATAACACACAAAACTTTTTCTTAATGCAATTATATATAATTGCAATATACAATTATAAAATTTATAAATTAAAAAAAAAAAAATGGTTTGTAAAATGTGAAAAAGTGGATTTAAGAAAAAAGTCTATCTATGTCTGAACAGTAAAGACGAAAAAGCACGGAAAGTTCAAACTTAACAATATTTCTTTTGATTCATTCCATGGGATCCGATCGGAAGTTATGCGTCATAATTCCTCAACCGGAAGTAGTACAACTTTACCGTATGGATTATCAGTTTTTTAAAACGATTTTCTTTAAACCTATAATCCTATAATATCAACTAAACATATTAAGAGCTACAACGTTTTATTTAAAACGCATGTGTTATTTGAGATTAATCACTTGTTGTTTACAAAACTTGAAGAAAATACATGTTGCATATTAAGAGTTTTAGACGTGATAAGAAAGAAGTTAAATCAGGGTGACTGGAAAAAACAAATCAGATATATTTTTTTTTAACTGATAGCCTGATTCATTTCTTAGTATGTTTAAAAAAATCACCTTGATTTTACAGTCAGCACAAGGAACAATCAGTTTATAGTTACTATTGAGTTTTTCAACGCTCGTATTCTGAAGGATGTACCTTCAAGGTGTTTACTTAACAGTAAGGGATGCAAAAAAAAAAAATACAAAACAGGAAGTAAACCATTTTATTTCCGCTTTCCCTTCGTATAAAACAGACGCGGGTCTAATTACATGTCTTGAAACTCGCGTTTCTTTCTACTCTGGTCATTTCTCATAATCCTTTTTTTTTTTTTTTTTTTTTTTCATGTCATTAATAATAAAGCAGTTGCTGATAAGTAAATTAACATACCCATACAAACAGTGTGCAGCTGTCAACAGATGTCGTCTAGTTATTAACGATGCACCACAATAGAATGTGCCATTTAGACTGAGACTGGCAATCCATGGAAATTCGTGTTCTTCGGCACGTTTACCACCAATAATACGCTCTTTACGTACACCAACTCCACAAACTATATGAAACAAATAACAAACATCATTTTGTAGCATGATTTTTATTAAATATAAAATTAAAGAGGTTTCTTTTAAATATATATATATTCACTACAATACAATCGTAAAAAAAATAAAATCGTTTTACATGCGAATCTGTTGAATATATGAGAGATTGGTATGGCCTTGGGAAAAAGAAAGATGGAAGATTCCTCACAATGGAGGTAGGAATAGAGGCTTAAATATTGAGAAAGTTCCGAGGCGAGCGGAAAGTTTTAATCTTCTGGGAGTATTATCAGCGATGTTGAGAGAAGATAAGATTTGGATAAGAGGGTTAGCATTACCTTATATTGACACGATGTTTTCTTCAATTTAATGAAGCACACGAACACATGGAGACCACGAAGAAACGGTCATATCTAGTCTAGCTTTAGAGCCCACGGATACTTAGGTCTCGTGGACCATGGAGCGTTACACTCCGGGAATCTTGGCATAGTATCGTTTAATTGTGCCTTTCATTCGCGAAAGCATTATTTTAAATGAGATTCACTTAACTAAAAATAGTTTTTGTTAGTTTTTTTTTTTTTTTAACTTTTTATTTGTAATTTACAATAAGTAAATATGGTAAGGGTGGTAAATGGCGTGATTGGCTTGAATGCTGATCATCCAGTCATGAATCTCTATTAGTCAACAAGGTGATCGTGGGGCTAACGACACCTCAATCGCCTTCGGGGGTTGGAAGGAAGTGTGTAGTTGAGGGCAAGTTAGCTGCTAATGGATTAGGGTATGTTGATAAGTTTCTGTGAAATCTATTGTAACGTGTTTTAGTAAGTTCGGATATAAAAGGAATGTTGAGATCTTTATGTATAGTTAGGTTACTGACATAGAATAGAGCGTTTACAATAAGGCTGATGATTTTAGATTGAAGCATTTGTGAAATCGGTTGTGATATTAGATCGTTTAGCTGATCCGTAAAATTCAAGTTCATAAGCACCATATTGGTGCTAGTAGGGATAGATATACAGTCGTTTTTTTTATAGTTTTTATAAATTAAAAATTAAAACATTAAATTATTAGTAAAAAGAAATAGAATAAAAGTGTATGATTTCAAATAATCCTATTCTAGTCAACTAATCTCTTTTATCAGTGATAATTCAATAAACAACACGTGAATCGAAACAATAAAAAACGTTACAATTTTTTATAGACGCTGGATTTGGTGTTGTAATAGCATGAATTGATGAACATAGAGACCACATAACTCAAAAACTATGCACACAATTTACAATTTAAGATACTAAAGAAGAGAGAAGAATAAATGATGGATAGAATGGGTGTAGTTGGGCTGAATTTGAGTCATGTTTTTTATTCAATTTCTTCTTCCGTTTGTGACAAATTCTAGGTGGTGGGTGATTCTTTGCGGAAATCTGAAACTCATTCGCCAATATACCGGCGTGATTTGGGAAGTTAATGTGGAAGCTCAAAGGTTTTATGAGTGGTGAATTTGATCGTGATTGGAGTTCCATTGCACAGTGTTTTGTATTTATAAATTTATATTTAGTTTGCTTCAAACGGAATTAAATTTATAAAAAAAATAACTAGAAAAAAGATTGTCAATTTTTTTACTGACAACTGTATAAAGACATTATTTTTCTCATTATATTATTTTTAGATCTTATTAAAAAAAAAGTCATGAATAGGATGCAATGTGCTATTCATTAAGTAATAAGGAAAACGATATATAAATTAAATAATAAGTACAGTGCAGTCCAATTAAATGGCTCTATATAATTGGTATGTTTCTCTATTTCCTGTTTGTGACATAGAAAATTTTGAAAAAAACAAAAACCAATACTGGGGTGATGCACACTTTCATTTCCAAAAGATAACAAATATCTTCAAAATGGAATATACGTAGTTAAATGTTATATGTTATCAGAGAAAGTTATATGAGTGTTTAACTTAACACCAGATTTTTTAATTTTATAGAATTTTGTTTTATATAATTACAATAAATCACGAGCATTTAACTGTTGATGTTAGCCGTCATACATAGAATACCACATTACAAAAAGAAATGACCTACATTTAAAATTAGCAAACAGGACCCCACACACAGAATTTATAAAGCAATTTACACCTACATAATCAAATAACGAGAAACTAATATATGTATATATATAGATTTTCTTTTCCTAAGAGCTTCTACAGTTCACTTTTCGATGATTGGACAGTGTTTTCTAATAATGAGAGAATACTTTTCGGTGGCCGACAGTGCACAGAGAAGGCTCCGGGCTCCAATGAGCATAGATGTTGACGCGCCTTAAATTAAAAAAAAAAAAAAAAATTATATATATATCATTTCTCTCTAACCCACACGCATACATACTATAACTATATACTACAACCTACTATCAACAGATTTTACTCTTATTACCTTCTTCTGAGCTCGCAAGGGGTATCTGATGCATGCAGTTACTTGGGGAGTTACCATAGCTCAGTTGACTCCATGCACTTCATGAGAACAGTACACAATACACTTGAACTACATACACTATACACTTTACAGACAAGGACAAACACAGTACACAAACTAGGGTCTCCACCCCTAATTAATTGGCGTGAGCCAAGGGAGAAGGAAGGGATTAGCTCAATGGTAGCGCGCTGGACTAGCAATGCGGGAGGTCCCGGATTCGAATCCAGAATGCTGCCCTTAGATTTTTCCTAGGAGCCTCTATAACTCACTATACGGTGATGATCAGTGTTGCCTACAGCTAGAGAACACTACTTGGAGGCCGGCAGTACACTGAGTAGGCTCCGGGAGGGGAGGGAGCAATAGATCTTTCAAGTCGCAGTGCGATAATCCCCTACAACAACCTACAAATAAATACTATAGTATGTGCTGTAGTTTGTTTTATATACATACAATTTGGTTCTGTTGTTATAAGGATGAGTGTTGCATTTTTTTTTTATGGCAATAACTTGTCTCATACGGTCCCCACTGTTGATAGTTGGAATTTACTTGCCGAAAGCTTGGGATATTGCAATTATGTGTTTTCAAAATTAACTTCTTTTTTTCTTAGTTTTTTTTGTGGTAATTTTAGGCGCACGAGTATCTGGAGTATCTTTGGCGCTTGGTGCTTTCTCAGTGCACTATTCTTTCGTTACAGAAAACATAGGTTAGTAAACTTAGAGGCATCTACAAGGAAAACAAGCTATGGTTTCGCACTGCCTAAATCAAATGACTTCCGCTTGCCACAGATTTTATCCTGCCTTTTTTTTTTTGTGCCCCTTATTACTTTCAATTTCATTTTATCTCTCATACATAATCAGTATGACTAAAATAATAGTGAACAAAACTTATAACACAATTCCATGAAATTTGTTGGCAGAGATCGACTGCAAGGTGCCATATTGACATAATTAAGCCATCCGAAGTTGTTGTTTGGAATTGTGATTTATAAATTTATAATTTATTAACAGTTTTGTTTGAAACATGGAAATACACCATTATGTATTCTTGAAACTTCGTATTTCATTAATATTTATTCGTCTAGTTGTTGGAGAGGGGGGGAGCACTTTGCATATGAAATTAATTTATCCGTTAATGCATGTTTACTAATTGGTTTATTTAATTTTAAATTGATATCTGAGCAAGCACTTCCATGTTATCTATTATTTAAAAACTAACCATTATTTGTCTTTGTGATATTATTGTTAATAAAATTCATGAAAATAATGATAATAAATCTGCTATGATCACAGCAATTCCTTCCACCTATTTGTTTAGTAGTTTGATGTTTTGGGCACCATTGTTCCTGAGCAGCGGTTCTTAAACTTTTTTTAGTGGTTAGCACCTCTTGAAAGCTCCAAATAGATTCTCGCAACCCTCTTGAAAAATGCTTTTCAATTATTACTTTCTCTTTTTTGCTGTAAGACTAAATATTACTATCTTATCGAATTTTTGAAATTATATTTACACCGAAATACTTAATTTTTTTATTTATTTGTTTAATTTTTTTAAGGGGCTATAGTGCACTGCAACCAAAAGAGGTCTATTTGCTCCACAACCGATGCCGGAATAAGATATCTCAATCTACAGCACCCTTATTAATTTCCTTTAGGAAATCCAAAAATCTAGGACGATTCTAGGAAGGATACTCGTATATTTCCTCCACACTTGGTCCCAGTCTTCAGGATGTTTTGGATTCAGGAGACCTTAAAACGGATATTTCCGGTGAAAACTCGATATCGAAAGTTTGACACGATTACAATATTTCCAATTTATTATATTGATGGACGAGATACATAAAATATGTAAAAGGTTAGGACTAGGAGCCAACCAAGCACACTACCAAATTAGCAACACTGTTTTTAGATAAGAAAGAAATAAGTAAATCAGAGAAAGCCAATTTTTAGGACTGTGTTTCTTCCCATTCTCTATTATGAAACCGAACCATGACCGATTTTAGATAAACATTGAGCCGGGTTAAAGCCGTTGACATGAAAGTTCTCCGGCGTATTGAGAGAAAGAATAGGCGTGACAAAATATGAAATGAGTGAATAAGGAGGAGCCTTGAACTATTAGTTGGAACGTTGGAGACTTGGCAATTGATGAAATGGTTCGGCCACGTATTTAGGTGTGATGAATTTGAAAAGATAAGTAGCGTAATGGAAGGTTGCAAAATCGGAAGGAAGGAGGCCCCGGAGAGGAAGGCCCCTATGTTGAGGTACTTGAAGTACATAGAGCCCTGGGACATAAGAGAGGCCAGTCAATGGCAGCATGCTGGCCCAGGATTGAATGGACAGAGGCATTCACTAATCTAAATACTTGCCGCCGAAAGGCAATGGAGTTTATTGAAAGAAGACACGATCGCAGTAATTCCTCTTATTAGGAGTAGGAGAATGTAAGAGAAAAAAATAATAATAATAAAATAATCACAGTGGTGATAAATAACTGTAATTAAATTGAACATTTAGCGTGTATTATGCAATCAAGACCAGCGTTATTATATAAATAATTAGTACTAATTTCCATAAATTACTAATTATTTCTTCAACTAATGCTTTAAAAAAAAAAAAATGGATTATGTTCTTGTAATAAAGAAAAAAACTATCTTTTTTTTGCATAATAAATAATTTAAAGTGTTATTTCTTTTTCTTTTTTTTAAATATAAATCTTTACCCTTGAACTGTTTTCATTGTTTTTAACGACGAATATGTTTCATAATATTACAGCGATTCTTTTGTCACGCCCCTATATTTATATTATATATATATGTGTGTGTGTGTGTGTGTGTGTTTAGAGAAATAAATAGCATCAAATCCAACTCAAGGGTAATGTGTTTGTATGTTAACAACTTTTTTTTTTTTTTTTTTTTTACGTGTGATGTGCTGAGTTGTTATGTATGTCTGTATGTATATACATATATGTGATACTGTAGCGCGCCCTATTGGTGTATATAGTTGAATATTCATATCATGTACCTTTTATATCGTATATGATTTGTTAGATGGAGATATGTGTTATTGATAAGTTATATTCTATCTAACTGTTTCTTCTTGTTTGTTATATACTGTTTAAATATATTTATTTATTATACATTTTTGATTTTGTCATTGATGTATTTATATTAGTTAGTAATAAATCGGACACAATGTCACATTAGGTGTTTAGCCTTGTAATGGATTCTTTTTTTTTTCAATTGCATTGTCTTACGACTTTTATGCACCTCATGTTTTCTAGGTTAATGTTTTTAGTTAGATTTCTTCGATTTAGTTTCATTTTCTATTGAATAATAATAATAATAATAATAATAATAATAATAATAATAATAATAATAATAAAATATTTAATATATTATATGAAAGTTTTTAGGCGTAAGAACAGTTTTATTTTAAGGTACGTAAATATAAAAACGCTTATTTGAATCTTATTCTACAATAAAAACCGTTCGTTCATTTTCTGCCACTTTTACCCACCTTTCTACAACCATTTCAATTAGGTTTATGATTTATCAATGAGGTTTACAACCTCCTTTGATTTTGAGGCGGTAAACTCTTCGCATCCTTATCTCATCGCAGTGTTTCATAATTTTCAAAATCCCGTTCTTTTTAATGAAATGATCTATATGGACTGACATGACTGTAATCAAATAGTACAACATGGAAAAACTAAATGCAGAGTGAGGCAAAAAACGCTCTCCAACTCGGCTAATTTTACGTGAGTCAAAAGGGTGGAAGCTTTATCATGTTGGAGAAAGCTTAATTTCGATTAAATTAAAAAGGGATATTTTGCTTGAAGATTTCATAAACTCTATCCAGCTGTTAAGTTCAGAGACAACAGCTATGTTGTTTGGATCAAGTACAAAATGTTTCACCAATCTAAAGTATGGGTTTTTTTGATTAACCTCTGGTTGGGCTACATGACCTTGTGGTACCAACTGGTTATTCTTTTTTTGGATTTTTCATCACTTCTTTTCCAAAACCGCTCAAATAGAGCAAATTTTTTGCACACATCTAATTACGCTGTTTGGCTTGGCGCTCTGGACGATTCATGAGACTCTGATCTTTGTCTTAAATTCCTCATATCCAGCTCACCATGGCGTTTGAAGATGTATATAGTTCTCGAGCGGTCGCTGACGCGGATTGTACTTCACATATTCGTGTAATACCTCATCGCCGACGCAAAAAGGGCGACATAATTTTTGGCTCATATTGAAGGCTAGTCACACATTTAAAACGTTTAAATGAAATCGGTGCCCGTATTTCGGTGTACCACAAATTTCTTCGTCTAGCGCCTTTAAGTTTAGTTCTTTTCTTTTCCAATAATGTTTCAGAAAACCGTAGAACACAATTTCTTATTCGGACATTTTGGTTGCAGATTATAGTAGCAAATGAGAGATTTGACTACATAATTAAATAAAGGATAGCCAAATTAATTATGTAGTCAAACTCATATACGTCATAGTACACTACTTCATAGTAAAAGATATCACCAAAGAAAAAGGGGTGTCTGTAGAATAAGGTGGCTATTGTCGCTTTATATTATTCAAATCTCAAAATTCCTTCTTTTTATGTAAGATTTTGTTTGCATATAGTTCATTTTTTATTTATTTATTTTTAACCCACGTATTAGCTCTTCATTCGATTTGTAAAATTTAACCCGAAGCAAAAACTATTCGTACTCTTTGGACCTGTAAGTACGTCAAACACAAAATAGTTCCACCAATCAACTAACTACCTCTGCAGGGGTCCTATGTGTAATGTATAAAAGTTATCAGTTATGTTTATAATTATTATTTCTGTTGCTTTGCTGGGAATTTATATAAAAACGAGGTGTACGTATACTAAATTCTATTGCTCTCAAGACATTTACGTTTTGTAAGTTTAGCATAACTGTATAAAACTACGGGGAGAAAAGTAAACAGTTCACTAGTCAGGCGATACGAGTGACAAAATTTTAACAGTTTTTTTCCCTTAACATCTGATAAATGTAACAATTAAAAAATAAAATACAGTGTTGCCAACTTTATCTTAAATAAATTTTTATTTTTTAATATAAGAAGGTATTGTCCAATAATCCAGCTTCTTGTTATAAGAATTATATTATAACCACCTCACTAACACTAGAAATTAAAAACGGTTTAATAAACTGTTCCCTTAACTGGATATTTTTCAAAAATATATTGTTAAGTATATAGGCCTCAATTTTAGCGCATTTTAACCTTAATATAAAGTTTAAAGTAGATAAGTCTCTAAAGTAGATATCAATTTAGAAAAAACATTACGTAATACTAGTACTTACCACAGTTACACTGTTTCCTTCCATTTCTCAATGATCTACACTCTGCCTGTAAAATTAATTTACACTTAATTAGATAGATTAGATAGCCAAATTCAAGGCAACATATTTTGTTTAATCAAATAGTTTATGATTTTAATAATGTATAGTTCTTATATTAAAATTCGACCAAGAAGAATGAATACGATTACAGATCTTGGCAATAGGACTGGTGAGTGTAATTAAATTAGCTTATTTCTAATTTTATACTTAATTTTACTTGTTTTTTTTTTTTTTTTACGCTCTCAAAAGCTTTAGTAAGTCTTGCTATTTAAAACTTAAACATTTCTCTTTAGCTCACCAAGCTTATCTTAATGTATAAACCATAAAAAAAAAGTAGAAATATATATATATATATAATCCTATATACACCGAGTCGGTTTTTTTTTTTTTTTTTTTCTTGAAACTCGGAATTTTGGCAATCTATTAATTTATAATTAATTTTGTTTACATGGCAGAATTATATAATCAATTAAGATAGCACTTTAAAGGAAAATGTGATGGATGCAAGAAACTTGAAATAATATTAAATTATAAAAAAAATCAGAAATGTGACATTCCCTTGCAAAAGGGCTAGCCAGGTATACAAGTCCAGTTACTGGTACGGTTCAAGAACAATTATGGCATTGTATTACCCCCTTCTCCTCAAAGGGGAGGAATTGAAGAAACAAAGAGAAGAGATATTTTTAAGGACAGACTTGTGCTAGAAATCAAGGTGAAAGCATCAGAGCTAATTCCAGTATTTAGTTATAAGAAATTATTACAAGTTTTATTTGTGTTATTCAAAGTACTAAATTTCTCTTAAAGACAATATATTTAAATTATTCTACCATTGTGTTCTTAATTATTCTTAATACTTCCATCACTTAACCGTATATACATACAAGCCCTTTTCGCTAAGACGCTCACGCCACAAGCTACCTATACACACATCTCACCATAACATTACAAAAACATAACCTTCCCCCTCCTCCAAAAACCCCCTTATATGTCTTTACCCGGAAAAATGTTTCAAATAAAAGTTATAGCTCTTTGTTTTGTGTAGTTTATATCCTTAGTTTAAAAAAAAAAAAATCATTTGAGCTCTTTTAAAGAAAATATGTAGAAAACGGAAAAATACTTTTCAGTAATAAACACTTCCGGCCATTCGATTTTCTTCAAGCTAGGAATTTCCAAAACATATTTAATTCTAATTAATATTATTTAGATGATAGAATTGTATAATAAACTGAAATAGCACTTTAGAGATCAACCTTAACCCTACGTCTACCCCATATGCATTTTTCCCGGAGAAATATTTCAAATAAAAATTGTAGACCTTTGTATGTGCAGTTGTTATATAACAAGCTTAAAGAAAATCGTTAAATTGCAAAAAAGTAAAAAAAAAAATCTATTCATTAAAGTGGTTGTTATTTCCGGTTGAAGAATTTTTTCACAGACAACTTAATGACGGTGATTCTAAACCCAGACTGTTATCTAAACGGTGATATCAAGTTTGAAGTTTAGTGCGATTTTTTTCATTTTACAGTTGTACTGTTCACATACGTATATACATACACACACAGATATACGACACTTTTTTGAATTCAGCGGACCTGAAATCGTATATTTCCTGTGAAAACTCGATATCGAAAGTTTTTTACGATTACAATACTTCCTCTTACTAAAGGAGTAAGAGATTGTAAAAAAATGGGTATCAGCTCTCTGGAATCGCTTCCTTTGGCAGTTTATAAACAACCTTGAGCCAGCTAAAACTGGGGAGCTAAAATTAGCCGAGGAACTTGATTGCGAATGCCTAGAAATACGGCGATGCAAAGAAACCTATATCAAACAAAAATTGCTTATAAGTGAGATACTTTTTTGGTTCTATGGAGGGAACTATTTTTATACAAGTTTCCTTGACATTTTTTCTTGTTAGCAATTCAATTGTTTGTCGTTTTTCATTCATGTTATAGATAAATTCGTATTAGTTTAATTATAATCAAAAACATCAACAAACAAAAAAAAATAACATTAAATTGATTATGCATATTTTGCAAATTATTGGAAATTAGTAAATTGATTGACGAGTTGTTTTCTTTTTGTTTTTTGTTTTAATATAAACTATAGCGTTATAAATTAATAACTACTTGGTTATTAATACCAAACAATATCTAATACCAGCAGCTTGTATTATGTACTTTTTGAATGCTTCCAATTATATAGAGAAGGTTGTTATGTAACTTGTTAAGAGTTATATATATATGTACATACATATACACATATATATATATATATTCTTGTTCATTATGCCTTCATTAACTGGATTTATTAGTTATAAATTCTGTTAGGCAACTTTATTCTTTTTTTTCAAGTATTTTTTATCTCTCCAAAATTATTAATCACAGAAACGATATTTTGTCCGATAGAGAATGTAATGGTGAATGTAACCTGCTTAGTTGGATGTACGAATACAATTTAGCCAGAAAATGATAATGGAAAGAAACTTCCAAATAAGGATAGGGACTTAAAAATAATTTCAAATAGGTATTTTATTTCTTTGAAGAGCCAGTTTCAGAGTGGGTCTCTGAAATTGGAGCAATAATCTTTGGTAATGACTATTTTATATATATATATATATATTGAGGGGGGAAAAGTACCCAATTGACACCTTCCGATTACGTCGGGTATGTGAGGCTTTTACCCGCTAAACCCCTCCTCTAAAACAGGCATAGGACCCCCCCTCTGGGACCATCTTATGCATTACATCAGAGGAGTCCCCTCGTATTGTGCTCTATGTGATGGACGCCAGAAATATAAAAATATATTTTTTGGAATAAATTATGAAGAAAATGTAACATTCGCTGGCAAAAGGGACTATTCAGGTAGAAGACTGCCATTGTCTTTTAGAGTTCATAGAACTTTGGTAGCTTTGTCTTTTCACCCCTTCTCAACAGGGGAAGATTTGTACTAATAAGAGAAGGCATTCTTTCAAAGCAGTCTGCATTCTGCTTTCAGACAAGTACAGTCTGAAGCAGACATCCAACTAGAACACGTACCTGGATCGCTCTCTTAAATTATTGCCATTTGTAGAGTTTAGCTTTTATTATAGATAAATAATTGATTTATAAACATAATAGTTGTGATATTATAAAAGTATTTAAATTCACTTAGAGAATAATATAATTATTTCAAAAACAGTGGTGATCCTTATTTCTAATATTTCTCTCTCTTTCTCAAACATACACAGAAGCCCTTTACTAAATCGCTCGTGCTATAAATGCTACAACAAACATACAACACACCAATTACATTTCATCTACTATCCATTGCTCTACTGATGGGAGTTACTCATAGCCTTTCCTTTTCTGCTTTAAGATGCGCTCGGTGTACACAGCAATCCAGGCCACTTTTCCTGTAGCGTCTTCTCTACCAGATTTTCTGGGGTTAACCTCCCGGTTCTTCTCCACAGATCTTTTCTTTCTGTGTTCCTTCTACTACAGATGAAAAACGTGTGAATAAGCGTCATCTATATTAGCGTCCCCGTATATACATGTGGCAGATATGTCCTCTTCTTCCTCCTTTAGAGGTATAAAATACCCATGTCCAGACAGAATCTGGGTGAGGCAAAACGTTTTCCTTGCCAAAACTCCGGGTAGACTAGAGTATGTGGCCCCGATCGATCGGTGCGTCCATCTCCCCTAGTTTCAACACTCCATCTTTTCTTCCACTCTTCCTGCAGGGTGATGGTCGGATTGCGTGTCACCTCTTCCTTCTTTGGTTCTCTGTCTGAAAACAGAACCGTCTCATGGAAGCCATTAAGTCTATTGGGACAGTGTCCGCAATGACTATGGCGGCAGAAATACCGAGCGGTAGACACTGATTATCCTTAGCGCGCCCCTACACTGCCATGACTATTCGATTAGGCTTTTTGTTCAGTCACAAAGGTTTATTATAAGTTCTAATTTACATGCTTCCAAATTTGTGGCAAATAATAAATTTGAAGTTTTTGGAATGCTTCATCCCCAGCTTTAACTAATAAATTTATTTCTAGAACATGGTAAATTTCATTTAAAAAAAGAAACACTTCATTTAATGAGGTTTAAAAATCGATCAACCGAAAGTATCTCTTTACAGATTGAATTGCTTAGGTTTTTTTTTTTTTTTGAGAGGTGGGGTTATGTTTTCCTCTAAAGTGTTATTTTCAGTTTGTTATACAATTGTATCATTTCATCATCAATGGCGCTACAGCCCACTAATGGGGCATGTTCTCTTCATGCAGAAGTTTTCCTCAGTTTTCCGTGTTCTCTGCGGCTGTCTTCCAATTGCTCGTGCAAGGTTGGCTGCGGCATCCTTTCTTACTCCCTCTGACCATCCCAGCTTCGGTCGTCCTATACGCCTCTTGCCTTCTAGCTTCTCTTCTTCAATCTTTTTTGCTATTCGGCTATCTTCCATCCTCGCAAGGTGTCCAGCCCAGCGCAATCTTCCTAGCTTTACAAATTTTACCAAATCACTGTGCAGACACTTTATTTCCTAGTTCGTCCTTCTCCAGGCATTACCCTCTCTGACCGCCCTGTAGATCTTATGAACAACTTTCCGCTCGAAGAACCATAAGTCTTTCTCATCTTTTCTCGAAAGGGTCCACGTTTCTGATCCATAAGTCACGACCGGTCGGTTGATCTTGATGCTTCTACTTATTAGGCTACTGCTCAGGTGACGCTGTATGCCAAAGTAGCATCTGTTAGCGAGAAGGATCCGTCTTTTAATTCTCCAATCCTCCAATATATCCATTATCTTTGCTAACTAGCGATCTTAAGTATACGAAGCTCTTAACTTTTTCAAATTTGAACGGGCCCAAAAAAATATCTGGGAAGTGGCCCGCCTTCAATGCACATTTAGTTAATGTTCGATATTTTTAATATTTAAACCTAACTTTTTCGCTTTTTGAGGAAAGCTTCTTCCAGGGCTCTCTACGGGATCTACCAATGATGTCTATATCGTCTGCGTAATCTAATATTTGCACCAATTGTTGAATATTATGCCAGAGATTTTGGATTTCAGTATCTCGCACTACATTTTTTAAAAGCTATATTAAAAAGTAAACATGCTTGTGTATGGCTTCCTGTCGCAAACCATTCTTCATGGGAAATATTTCTGACAGAGGTCTCCTTGAATTCTGACAGCGCACTGGATGTCTGCCATGGTTAATGCAACCATTCTAACTTAACTTTTTGGGAATTTTCATTTCTAATATGGCGTTATATAATTCCCTTCGAATTACACTGCCATACGGCAGTTTCAAAATCTCTTGAGTAAATTGGTGTGTCTGCAGTTTATATTCTTTAGGTTTTTCGAGGATTTGGCGCTAGGTGAATATCTGGTCCACCGTTGATTTTCCCTGGCGGAACGCCGACACTGATATGACCCAATTTCTTTTTCCACGTATGGAAGGAGCTAATTATAGAAGTTCTAATCATTTAAATAATATAGATTAGAATTAAATGATGTTGTCAAAATTCTTAGTTTGAAAAAATTGGTTGATCGGAAGGGCGCTTTGTCATTTATAATACCATTTTTTTTTTTTTTTCTTTTTCTTTGTCAAACTTGAACTGATAGTTAATAATAAGAGGAAACTCTGTCCAATTAAATCTTTTCCTTGTTTACTGAGAATTCATTTGCTTTTATTTAAAAATTTGTTTCATTAACAGCTGTTGATGGGACTTGTTTAATAAATTAAATTATTGAAAGTTCAGGATATATCAATTTGATTACGAGATTTATACTCGAGAATAAACTTTATTAATTTCTCGCTTATATTAAAAAAAAAAAAAGCAAAGGATTTAATGAAAATTTAACGATTATCACCAATATTCATTTCCCGTTTTCTCCAATTTTTTTTTATAAACTCACTGATTGATTCATCAAGTTGGAGTCATCTTTATTTGAATTACAATTTATATGAAATACCTGTTTTATTTTCTGTCATTCTCCTAGTAAGAGGAAGTATTGGAATCGAATTAAATTTTCGATATCGTGTTATCACCGGAATGAATTTATTACACAAACCCATCATCATCTTATTAATAAGAATTGAAAGTGTAGACAAAATTTGCGAGTTTGTATGAAAAAAATCTGTTGACCGGAAGTGGGCAATAATTTTTTCAGTTATCTGTGATTTTTCTACTTCAAGATACCAAACAGGTTACGTTGAATTTTTTTTCGTTTTTTTTTTTAAGGAAGGGTTAGGTCAGTGATAGTGCGTTGGACTAGCAACGCAGTGGTCACGAGTTCTCGAGTCGTCCAGCTGTGCTGCCCTTATATTTTCTCTTTCTTGGAGCCTGTACAAGCTCACTACCCGGTGTTGGCCAGTTTATTGAAAAGGTTCCGGGGGGGGGGGCACAATAGATCTTTAAGACGAGTATTGGAATTCCAATATTCCATCTACATCTAGTTCGAATTTTTTTTTTCTTTCTCTTACTCCTAGTAAGAGGAAGTATTGTAATCGTGTCAAATTTTCGATATCGAGTTATCACCGGAAATATCCGTTTCGAGGTCCCCTGAGTCTAAAAAAGTGGTTTTTAGCAAATGGTCCGTGTGTTTGTGCGTCGTATGTGAACAGCATAGCTCAAAAACGAAAAACCTTAGAAAGTTGAAACTTGATATTCCGTTTAGGTATCACCATGGGATCTGACACTACATTATCTGTCAAACTCCTCAACCGGAAGTACCACTTTACTAGTTGGATTGTTTACTTTTTTGCGATGTTCTCAAAAATGGCTCCGACGATTTTCTTTAAACTTGAAACATCAACCACACATACAAAGAGCTAGAACTTTTATTTGTAACATTTCTCTGGGAAAATGCAATGAAGGGCACTTTTATAAGAGGGGTGGGATTAGGTTTCTATCTAAAGTGCTATTTCAGTTTATTAGACAATTCTATCATCTAAATAATGTTAATTAGAATTAAATATGTTGTTGAAATTCCTAGTTTGAAAAAGATCGGATGACCGGAAGTGCGTTTACTTTACCACTTTATTAAATGATTTATTCTCTTTTTCGCAATTTTCTCAAAAATGGCTTCGACGATCTTTTTGAAACTTCACATATAAACTAAAGATCTAAAGATCTACATCTTTTATTAATAACATTTCTTTGGGAAAATTCTTTTAAGGGCACTTTTAGGGGAGGGGTGGGGTTATGTTTTTTCTCTAAACAACTATCATAGTTGATTATACAATTCTATCATCCAAACATAATTAATTAGAAATAAATAGATGGTTGAAATTCCGAGTTTCAAGAAAATTAGTAAACCGCAAGTGCGCTTTTACTGAACAGTTTTTTCAGTTTTTGACGAATTTCATTAAATTTGGTACACAAACTATAAAATTTTTCAATTATAATTTTGAGAACTGGAGTAAGAGAAAGTTGTGTGAGTGTTTCACACCAGATTTTTTTTATTATTAAGGCGCGTCAACATATATGATTGGTTGCCTGGGAGCCTTCTCCGTGCACTGCCGGCCTCAGGAGAGTGTTCTCTCGTTACAGAAACATTGTTCTAACATATACAGTGAGCTGTACCGGCCCTAAGGAAGAAAAAAAAAAATCTAAGGGTAGCACAGCTGGACTCGATCCCGGCTCCTCCGCGTGGGATTCCAGTACGCTAACCCCTTAGCTATTCCCTTCCCTATTATAATCTATTCCTTCCCTAAAAATGCGATCGTGTTAAATTTGCAAATTTTTGAATGTTCACCGGAAATACATATTTTGAAGTTTCCTAAATATGAAACTTTTTTTTTTTTTTTTTTTTTTTTGATTAAGATCTTTATAATCTATATATGTATGAAATAATCCGGTGATCCATCCGGTTTCGGAGAAACAAAAAAAATCCATCAATCGGAATGCGATGAAACTGAAATTATTTTTTTTTCAATTTTATCGAAAACGGTTTTCAAAGATTTTCCGATTTTCTTTATAAAACTTATAACACATAAAATACTCATTCTCTGACTATCGAATCTGTTTTTTTTTTAAATTGTTCACTTTTGTTTGAAACATTAATGTGGGGAAAATTTATTTTTGGTGGTCCTGAGGGGGGTGGGTGGGGTAGTAACGCTATGAAACAACTTCAAATCCACTCAGATATACATATGTAGGATATACGTAATATCCTAATATATATTCCTGCTACTTTTCTTGATGGGCTGCTTCAATTAAGCGATCCAACATGCCAGTTTTAAAGAATTTTAAATGGAAAATTGATTTCATGAGGGATTCTGAGGGAAATTAGGGCAAAGTTTTTCCTCTAAAGCATTAATTCAATAGTATAAATATCAGGTTCCATCATCTATGTAATATAAGGTGCATTAAATGTATGAGCGAATTTCAAATTTTTTTTTAAGAAAATTTGGTTAACCGGAAGTTAACCGATTTTACAGAGAAGGTTTCTGAGTTGGTGAAGCAAGGATACTATGCATGATGGACTGGCTCCTTGGTAGGGAGGCACAGCAGAAGTTGCAAGGCAGCGCACGGCCTGTCGGCTATTGCAGGTGACGATGTGAACGACACCGACGGAGGCACTGGAGATATTGTGGGGCTAACCCTCTTCAGTATGTGGTTGTGGGTGAAGCGATGTAGGGGTACCTCAGAATGAGGTGTCGGGGAATGGGTGAGAACCTTTCGGGGAGATCGCACTAGGATGGGAAGAGATTTGGCAAACATAAACCGATTTCTGCTGTCTAAACCAACTTGATGAGACGAGCAAGAAATGGGGATTTGAGAGGGATTACGAGATCAGTATTGGCAGTACAGGGGATGATAACCTCACGAGGCCAACGCCCATTATTCGCTGTTATTCAGATGGCTCTAGGCAGGAGGGGATTGGCGTATCAGGAGCAGAAGCGTGGTTGCAGGAGTTGGATAGAGGGATTCGGTGGCTTTGGGTGGTTTGGCCACTGTTTTCCAGTCCGAGGTGGTTGGCATTATTGAATGCTGCCGCTTTGGGGGGGGGAGGCAGGGAGAGATAAAAGAGGTGCGGATATTCTCTGATAGTCAGGCCCCACTGAGGGCCTTCAGCAAGCCATAGTGGAGCTTGAAACTAATGAGAGAAGGTAGGAGAACGCTTAACGCCTTGGCTCGTAGGGGTAAGGTGCGTCTCTATTGAATACCCGCACATGCGGGAATAGAGGGCAATGAGAGGGCGGATCAGTTGGCTAGAGAGGGATCATTATTACCATTTTGTGGTCCTAAACCAGCCTTTGCCGTCACTAAGAGGTTTCGTAATAAACAGATTAGACTTTGGGAGTCGAGAGTCTTGGAGAAATGCTAAGGGGCCACGCAGGGGTGCCTCCAAGCTAAAAGATTTATAAAAGGAATCAAGCAGGGAGTTTGGGATTACCTCCTGTCTGTTAGTAGGACAGGTCTAGGACCTTGGTGGGGGTAGTGACTGGACACACTTGGGTATCTAGTCACTTGTTTAACATAGGGAGGATGTCTAGTCCTATTTGTCAGAATTGCGATGACGGAGTCAGGAAAACGGTGTACCACTATTTATGTCAGTGTCCCCCGTTTCGCTGGTACTAGGTTTCGCGTATTTGGGGTGGTACCACTCTCGCAGGATTGCCTGGGCGAGTTGGAGTTAAAGGATATCTTGGGATATTGTAGACTGACCGGTAGGCTACCGCGGGGGTGACTTAAGGGGATGATATGAGGGGCATCGGGGGGTGGGACTAAAAAAGCCATTTAGGCTTAAGTCCCATGCCACCAGGCACCCGGTTTTATAATAATTCCAATTTTAAAGAATTTTAAATGGAAAATTGATTTCATGATGGATTCTGAGGGAACAATTGGGCAAAGTTTTCCTCTAAAGCATTAATTCTGTAGTACAATATACGGTTCCATCACCTATGTAATAGGAAGTTGCATTAAATGTATTAGTAGGATTTCAAATTTTTTGAAGAAAATTGGTTAACCGGAAGTTAACCGACTTTATAGGATAGGTTTCTGAGTTGTTTTTTTTTGAATTTTTTTCAAAAAAGACTATAACGATTTCCTTTATTTAAATTCTAGGTAATAAGAATTGGGGGGGTAGTGGGGGATTGATTACTTTTGTAATCGACTTAAACATTTGTAATATACAGGATTTTGTTACAATATTTTAAACAATATGTAAATGTATTTTAGTCATACACACAAATTCATAGTGCATTTTATTATACAAAGTTGAATATACAATCTGACTTGCATACAATAGCAAGGTGAATATTGCATAATACTTTAAATAGGTAATAGATTTAATGCTCTTAAGTTGAAGGTAATAAAAGTGAAATTTAATGATATTTGTTTCGTATTGTTGTTTAATATTTTATTATGTTCTAACATTTATGTCACTAAATGTACAACGTCTTTGGAATTTATTATCCTTTCTTTTTTTGAAAAAAATCTGGTGTGAAATAATCACAATCACGTTATTTACTTTTAACGATTGCAATTTAACATAGTTATAATTTTTTCACATATATATATATTGTAAGTTTTTCCCTGTGAACTAGCTACTGCAACTAGTTCTAAGTAGGTTCGTTTAGATAAAATACTCTAAACTTTAATAAGAAAAAACACCACAACTTATTTAATACAATGTGTTGTTTAATACAAATACAACACTCAACAATAATTAATTTACACATTAACACGCCTCATTATTTGGTACGATTGGAAACTGGATGTGAATGGTTGAAAGTGCCGCTGTTCAGAACTGTGATTAAGTGATGGGTGAAATTATTGCAAATGCCTGACTCTAGATTGCCTAGAATCTGTTTTTTGAATATGGTCAGATATGAAGGGGTGTGAATTGATTACACTCTGGGGTTTACAATTGAGGTCGTTATTAATAATGGTCGGTGCTGATAATTTGTGGTTGGAACAGGATTTGCGCACTGTTCAGTCTAGCCTATCGGATTTGGTACTGAGAATGAGAAATCATTGTTTGTCATTAGACATAAAAGCGGGCTCTCAACTCTCAGTACAATACTATCTACAGGACTGCGGGCACACTAGGTGAGTCAGAGAGTTACCTTCGACTTAGAATTCATTTTAAAAAAATTAAATTTATATGCCACATCCGGTTGTCCTCAGACAACTTGTTAAGATTTTCCATCTCTGGTAGATACTATTCGATTCTGGCTAGTGAGATATGTATTTTATGTAACAGAGCACCAGAATCGTTGAACCATCTTTTATTCACTTGTCCTGCCTCTTGAATCATTTAAGATGTTATACTTGCACGACTATGAATGTGACGTTAGCTCACTATTAAGCGATCTTCATCACATTCAAAAACTGAACGACATTTACAATTACTTTCTACACGCCATGTCACTAAGGGAACTTATAAATTAATAATTCCGTGTTATTTGTTTTATTTGATTTACTTTAAATATTCCCTTATGGTTAAAGATATTTATTTTCTTAGCATTGTTCTGAATTTTTCTTTTCTGTTTGATTTTGTTTCCGATGAAGTGTCTTTTATTTATTTAATATATAATTAGGTAATATATTTAATTTCCTTTAATTTATTTTTTGTAGTTTGTTTTATTTTGTAAACTAAATGAGTTATGTTTTACCTTGATTTTTGTATTCTATTTATTTTTCATTTTTGTAAATTATTGTACTGACCCATCTCTATTTGTAAAAAATGTAGTTTAAACAAATAAATAAAATAATAATAATAAATTAATTTACAGTTTAAATCAACAAAAGTTTATTTTGTTACTTTTTATATTTTCACAAACTTCGTTTGTAATAAGAATCTCTCTCCAAACTCTCTGTTTTCCCACTATTTATACCTGTGGAGAAGGGTCTATCTAGAAGGTTATCGATTGTTCTAGAAAGGGTTAGCGCTTCCTAGCGGCCACTAGGAGAACTTGAGGTACCTACTTTCTCTCCTAGATGGCACCAGTGGCTGCGTTACAATGCAACCAAGAAACCAACATGTGTGAGTAGAACAGATACATTACGTTGAAGTGAACTCTCTACACGAATTTGGTGAATTTGCTCTGATGATGGATGAAAATCCAAAACCGGTCAGGAACAAAATTAATATGCATGCTATGATGGATAAAATACTGGATATATATTTATTTATTTACGTAATAAATTCAAAGAATTTGAAACAAAGTAAATTGCAGAAGGAGAAAATCGTGTAATTGTTAATCCACAGGATATTTTTTTATTTATTTTTCATTTAAATTTTCACTTCCACATCCGTACAGATCAATTTAAAAAAACCATGCTTTTCCAACATCCAGATGTGATCCGACATGTACATAAAATTGTAATGAAATCCCTAAATTTTTAATATCTAATATGACAACAGTTTTTCCATACATTGTTCAAAATTTAATTGGAAGAGAGATATTGATCAATACTTTATTGTACAAATTTCTGCGGTTTTTTTACTTTCTCTTACTCCTAAGTAAGAGGAAGTATTGTAATCGTGTCAAATTTTTACTTTCTCTTACTCCTAAGTAAGAGGAAGTATTGTAATCGTGTCAATTTTTACTTTCTCTTACTCCTAAGTAAGAGGAAGTATTGTAATCGTGTCAAATTTTCGATATCGAGTTTTCACCGGAAATATCCGTTTTGAGGTCCCCTGAGTCCAAAAAAGTGGTTTTTAGCAAATGGTTTGTGTGTGTGTGTCTGTCTGTATGTATGTTTGTGAACAGCGTAGCTCATAAATGAAAAATCGCAGAAAGTTCAAACTTGATATTCCGTTTCGGTATCACTATGTGATCTGACAGTACGTTATCTGTCAAAATTCCTCAACCGGAAGTGCCACTTTACTAAGTGTTTTTTTTTTTCACTTTTTTGAAATTTTCTCAAAAATGGCTCCGACGATTTTCTTTAAACTTTGTATATCAACTTCACATGGAAGGATCTACAATTCTTATTTGAAACATTTCTCTGGGAAAATGCATATAAGGGCACTTTTGGGGGAGGGGTGAGGGTAGGTTGTCCTCTAAAGTGCAATTTCAGTTTATTAGACAATTCTGTCATCTAAATAATGTTAATTAGAATTAAATATGTTGTTGAAATTCCGAGTTTGAAAAAAAATTGGGTAACCGGAAGTGCGTTTTTACTTTACCTTTTTCTTACACTTTATTAAATGATTTATTCTCTTTTTCGCAATTTTCTCAAAAATGGCTTCGACGATTTTTTTGAAACTTCATATATAAATTAAACATGCAAAGATTTATTTAAAAAATTTCTTTGGGAAAATTCTTTTAAGGGCACTTTTAGGGGAGGGGTGGGGTTATGTTTTTCTCTAAAGTGCTATCATAGTTGATTATACAATTCTATCATCCAAACATAATTAATTAGAAATAAATAGATGGCTGAAATTCAGTTTCAAGAAAATTAGTAAACCGGAAGTGCGCTTTTACTGAACAGTTTTCGACGAATTTCATTCAAATTTGGTACACAAACTATGAAATTTGTCAATTACAATTTTGAGAACTGGAGTAAGAGAAAGTTGTGTGAGTGTTTCACACCAGATTTTTTATTGTAATGAAAATCTCGTTAGCTGTTCATTGTTTAGTTACGTAAACTTTTCATCAATATTCTACAAAAAAAATTTTTTTTAATAACTTATTGATTGAAAAAAACCCAATAATTAAAAAATAAACAAAATAGTATGTAAAATACCGGTTTTTCCAATAGTTAGGAGATCGAAAATCCAATATTGTTGTTTTCAAATGAAACTTCATTTAACCTGCCTGTTATTTCCTATATGTGGCCTTACTATTTCCTCTATGTTATTTTTTATTTGTTATTCGGGGAAAAATGTTTATGGAAATTTTCTTTTTCACAAGAAAAAATCTGATGAAAACACTCATATTTTAATTTGCTAGATTTTCTTCAAATTTAAATTATCACAACGCTTTTTTTTTTTTTTTTAATTAATCCGCTTCAACATATGAGGTTATTAGCGTATGGAGCCTCTTCAGGACATTGTCGGTTTTCTCCTTATAGACTACACTGCCCGTCACCGGACAAATGAGCTGTAGAAGTTCTTAGGATGAGAAAATCTAAAGCTGTACTGCTAGAGACGGAAGGGATTAGCTCAGAGGTAGTGCACTGGGCTAGCAACACGGAAGTCCTGGGTTCGAACCAAACAGTGCTGCGGCTTAGATTTATATTCTTTCTAGGAATCTTTACAGATGGGCAGTAAAATGGGAGTGAAAAGGAAAGAGAATTAGAGAGAATGGATTTTTAGAGAAATAAAGTAGATGTGCTGAACACTGTATAATGAAAAGAACATACAAACTGCAAGAACTTTACAGTAAAATAGAAGTTAGGTAGCGAGAGAAATATAAAGAGACAGACTGGATGAGTGATGAGAAGGTAATAGATAAGTTGTTGTGGTGGTTGGTTCCGCAGAGCTGGAAAACATCAGAGACATTTTCCATGGTAGCCTGCTTCTTTTTTATGGTCATCGACACGGTTTAGGGCGTTCGCCCATCTTCAGGTTGCGTTTATCAGACAGTGTGATAACACAGACTTGCACAGAGCAAATTCAGTTTATACATTCGAGTGTATAAACTGAATACAATGAGAGTGTATAAACTGAATTTGCTCAGTGCAAGTCTATGTTATCACACTGACAAACGTATCCTGAAGATGGGCGAACGCCCGAAACCGGTCGATGACCACAAAATGAAGCAGGCTACAACGAAAAATGTCTCTAATAGTAGATAAGTTGCTGACTGCTTATAAGCTGATCGTAAACTGTTCCTTTTGTAGGGCTAGCTCGGCTGTATATGTATAGAATCTCGCACCCTAGGCTGATCTAGGTAGCGAGTAAAACTAGGTTGATTCTTCGTTCTTCGCATCCCGTTACGGGAGAACACTCTCCCGAGCCCCGACAGTGCACTGAAAAAAAGGCTCCGGGCATCCGTGGCCATAGATGTTAACGTGCTTAAAAAAAAACTGCCAGATTCGAAGTCAGGACGTCCGCGTTCTAAGCCTAGTGACGTCTCAAACTCATTTTCAAAAATTTAACACGAATAAAAAAACTTATTGTCGCAAATACTGGACAACACTTGGAGAAATCCAGCCCAGTATAATATAAAATGTTAATTATTTGAACACAAACCAACCATCATGTCGTAAAAATTAAATATCTATTATTAGCAAATAATTCCGGCTTTAACACAATAATTACCCGCATTATTAATACGATTTACTTTTGCAAATTAATTTTGACATTGATATTGAAATATTGGTTATTACACATATGTTTAGATTAAATAAATTCTAACAAATTTTTAATTGAGTGTTTTATATTCCTAAATATAAAAGAAATCATAAGATTAAAAGAAATCTGGTGTGAAACACTCACACAACTTTCTCTTACTCCAGTTCTCAAAATGATAAATTGAAAAATTTTATAGTTTGTGTACCAAATTTAATGAAATTCGTCGAAAACTGAAAAAACTGTTCAGTAAAAGCGCACGTCCGGTTAACTAATTTTCTTGAAACTTGGAATTTCAGCCATCCATTTATTTCTAACTAATTATGTTTGGATGATAGAATTGTATAATCAACTAGGATAGCACTTTAGATGAAAATCTAACCCTACCCCTCCCCTAAAAGTGCCCTTAAAAGAATTTTCCCAGAGAAATGTTTTAGTTAAAAGTTGTAGATCTTTGCATGTTTAGTTTATATACAAAGTTTCATAAAAATCGTCGGAGCCATTTTTGAGAAAATTTTGAAAAGTGAATAAATCATTTAGTAAAGTGGTAAAGTAAACGCACTTCCGGTTATCCGATTTTTTTCAAACTCGGAATTTCAACAACATATTTAATTCTAATTAACATTATTTAGATGACAGAATTGTGAAATAAACTGAAATAGCACTTTAGATGAAAACCTAACCCCACCCCTCCCCAAAAGTGCCCTTCAGAGCATTTTCCCGGAGAAATGTTTCAAATAAAAGTTGTAGCTCTTTGTATGTGTGGTTGATTTTTGGAGTTTAAAGAAAATCGTCGGAGCCATTTTTGAGAAAATTGCAAAAAAGTAAAAATCTAACTACTAAAGTGGTACTTCCGGTTGAGGAATTTTGACAGATAACGTAGTGTCAGATCCCACGGTGATGCCTAAATGGAATATCAAGTTTTAACTTTCTACGGTTTTTCGTTTTTGAGCTATGCTGTTCACATACATACATACATACATACATACACACACAACACACACACACACAGACCATTTGCTAAAAACCACTTTTTTGGACTCAGGGGACCTCAAAACGAATATTTCCGGTGAACACTCGATATCGAAAATTTGAAACGATTACAATACTTCCTCCTTACTAGGAGTAAGAGAAAGTAAAAATGTTAAGTTATAATAATAATTCCTTCATTGTAAAAAAAAAAAAATCTGTGTTAAACTCATTCACGGTACTATCTCAAATTTTTACTTTCTATTACTCCCCCTTCTAGTAAGAGGAAGTACTTATTTCGATCGTGTTAAATTTTCGACACTAAGTTTTTCAACCGGAAATACGTGTTTAAAAAAAAAAAAAAATACAAATTTTGTTACTATATTTGTCCTAAAATAAATATAGGTGTTGACGTGGTGGAGGGGGGAACAAAGTACAACCCAGGCAGGTAGAGGTGTGATTAAATTGTAATCCAGAAAAATACACCAATAACTTTCTCACTAACACCTTTTAACAATTGAAATGAACGCAACAAATCCCGCAACAATCTATCTAAAATCAATTTATTTTGGATTAAATTGTACGTATGTTTGTGTGCGTGTGTTCAAAAAAAAAAAAAAATACTAAAAAATACTAAAAAATTCTAAGAACCTCAAATTTGATAGGTTAGCCTCAAAGTTAGTATGGTAGTCCACTGCATCCTGCCGCGAAGTTTTTGAACGTATTTTTCTTTTTAAACTTTGTAGATTATCTATGCACATAAATACTTTCTTTACATACTGACTTTTTGAGATATTTTATTCATAATATTATTTTCACATTCAGAGGACTTCAAAACATAATACATCCGGTGAAAACTGTATGTAGAAAAGTTTTGAAACACGATACAATACTTGCAATGAGAGAAATTAAAAGAAAAAAAAAATAAAATAATAATAATAATAAGAAAGACTAAAACATGTAAACTCTTAGTAGTAATAATGATGTATTTACATAATAACAGACAGACGACATACGTATGGCAATGACACAATTACCTTGACCATATTTGTAAACACAATTATCATAATATGATTCATCTGCCATTGTAAATTGTAATATTATAATTAATTCTAATGTTAGCTATTGTAATTTGTCTTTATTAATATTATATTATTTATGAATTTATCTACAATAATAATGTACTTTTTTTTTTTCTTAGATTCTCAGAATATGTTGCAGTGGCCTGGCTTGCCTTTAGACCAAAATTGGTTTATCACAGAAACTGTGAGTATTTGTAAATTATTTTATTTACGTATATTTTATGTAATTATTAAAGAAAAACTTTTGTGAAACACTCACACGACTTCTCTTACATAGTTTCGATCTATTATTTATTTATTTCAGCCTATATTACCTAGTTATAAATTTCGCATATATTATGTAATTAAAAATGGGGAATATATTCATAAAATATATCCGAAATATAAAAGTCAAACTTCCCAATAATCCGACTTTTTTTCAAACTCGAATGTTAGTCTGTTTAATATGTGTTGTTGATATACCAAGTATACAGAAAATTTTTGGAACTATTTATCGAGAAAATCGAAAACAAAAAAAAAAATTGAAAAAAAATCTGGTGTGAAACAATCACACAAATTACTTTCTCTTACTCCAAGTTTTCCAAAATTGAAATTGAAATTAACAAAATTTTATAGCTTGTGAAATTCGTTAAAGTTCGTCAAAAACTGAAAAAAAAAAAAAAAAAAAAAAAAAACTGTTCATAAAAACGCACTTCCGGTTTTACTAATTTTCTTGATACTTGGAATTTTGGCCATCTATTTATTTTATAATTAATTTTGTTTTGTATGGTAGAATTGTATAATTAACTATGATATCATTTAAGAGAAAAACACATAACCCCACCCCTCC
Source organism: Triatoma infestans (assembly GCA_011037195.1). Taxonomy (NCBI): domain Eukaryota; kingdom Metazoa; phylum Arthropoda; class Insecta; order Hemiptera; family Reduviidae; genus Triatoma; species Triatoma infestans. The sequence goes on along the minus strand of JAAEAF010004743.1, from coordinate 8,675 downwards.
CCACAAAAAGCCCCCCTTAAATGACGATATCAGAAGAAATGTTTCAAATAAAAGTTGTAGCTCATTCTGGGTATAGTACACATACCTAGTTTAAAGAAAAATCGTTCGCAATAAATACGCACTTCCGGTCAACCGATTTATTTTTTTTTTTCAAACTCACAATTTCAACAACATATTTAATTCTAATTAATATTATTTAGATGACAGAATTTCTAGTGGACTGAAATAGCTACTTAAGAGGAAAAACTAAGCCTACCTCTCCCCTCCAAATCTGCCCTTAAATGAATTTTCCCTTGAGAAATGTTTCAAATAAAAGTTGTAGCTCTTTGTATGTGTACTTGATATAAATTCGTTGGAGCCAATTTTGAGAAAATCGCAAAAAAGTAAAAAAAAAAAAAACTAGTAAAGTAGTATTTCCGGTTGAGGAATTTTGATCTTTCTATGATTTTTCGTTTTTGAGGCTATGCTGTTCACATACACACACACACACAACAGACCATTTGCTAAAAACCATTTTTTTTTTTTGACTCAGAGGACCTCATCGAAACGGATATTTCCGGTGAAAACTTGATACCGAAAATTTGACACGATTACAATACTTCCTCTTTCTAGGAGAATCAGAGAAAGTAAAAAAATCTACTTAATAAAAATGACATTTTATGTCCAAAATACTTTTATTGTCGCGTCTCCTAGATAGAACCTAAATGAAATATTAAGTTTCAAGACTTTCTGCAACTTTTTTTGTTTTTTGTGTTATACTGATCCACATACGTAAACAAAATTAACACAAAACCCACTTTTTCATACTCTGGAATCCCTCAAGACTTGTATTTCCGGTGAAAACTCGAATTTCGACATTTTGACGCTAACACAATACTTCCTCTTACTCCTAGTAAAAAAAAAGAAAAGAAGATTCAATTTGACAAATTTGCTTAAAAGTAGTCGGTATTTTTATTTTTGTAATAGAAGTATTTAATGGTTATGCAATTACATACATATAATAGTCGTAGCTAAATTATTAAAGTGGTTCATTTTATCATCGACCCTTGGTTTAATCTATTGTTTAATAACTTTATCATTTTTGATGTTTAATAACTTTAGAATTAAACAAATAAACTATAACACACTCTTTACAACAGAAACATGTATAGTTTTAAATTGATCAAAGACAGTATTCCATTTCCATGGAAACAACCACATGATGTGAGTAATAATAATAATTCATTATTTTAATCTTCATATTTAAATTCCTTCTGCAGCACTGATAAATGGTTACATGAAATTCTTTGTATTCATACTCCTTTACCCATATTTTGTACTTATTCTCCGACATATTTTATATATATATATTTATACATTAATTATATAAATAAAAATGTTCAACATAAAATATATAACGAAGTAACAAACTACTTTGCATGGTATTCACTGAAACTATTCAAACACATGTGCGGGATAATTAGGCAATATGTTACAAAGTTCTATTTTTTTTCCCCCTAGCTTCCTGGCTTTCCAGACTTTATCTCCTCTTTTGATAACACAGAATGGACATTTTTTTCTTAATGTTTCTTTCTGTGAATTTTTTTCGTTAAAAAAAAAAAACGAAAAGATATATGGTCCATTTTAAAATCAAGAAAGTTGGTTTCGAAATCTATTATTTCTCCAACTTAAAACAAAATTATTTATCATAAAATTTGGAATGCTTTACATTATTAAGTAGGGTATTATTTGATATTTTTACTTTTCAAGACAAGTAGGGGTGGTGCAGTTTAAAATTGTGACCCTCTATATAAAAACTCTCCAATTACTACCGCTATGACTGAAGTGAGTAAAGTAATGCCTATTTTTTTTTTCCAGACGGGCTTAACGTCCAACTAAGCCAATTAGGTGTCGTGGACGGGATCCACTATGACTTTATTTTCATTAGCCCGCAAGGCTGTTACAATTAATGATTAACCCAAGTATTAACAGGGCATGGTCTAAGCAGACATGATCACTTTAGATTTCATATTATAGAATCACCTTACTGCCCTTGCTACTGCCTCTTACTACCCACAGGTACTATGGTTCAGGATTTCACCTATGCAATATATAACTGTCCACACTTGAAAAGCGCCCAGAGCTGCGCTTATCAGCTATGTATTGAAAACTGGAAAACGTAGGCCATTGCCAGAACACCAGTTAATCATACAGGAATTCATCAAATTTTTGGAATAAATGGTACTTTGAAAAAAAAATTTAAATTTTAAACATTTCTATTTTATAAATTTACTGCACTTTCTTAAATTATTATCAGTTAATATTCATTTTCAAAATTGTTACATATTCATTAACAATTTATTTTCATAGCATATTTAAAAGATTTAAAATGTAAATTTTGTAATCTTTGTTACATACGTATAATATCAATGGAGTATGTAACGCCCATTGGTCCCGAGCCTTTGTGCGGTATCTCCTACAGAACTACCTGTGAGGCCATTAAAAAATGGCTAACACGGAAATATACATTACATTGGGAAAATATTGCTGGGCTGTGGCAGTCTAAGATTTTTCTTGGAGGGCTCCTCAAAGACTCGCGCCACCTATTTCGTCGGCAAAACAGAAGTGGAGATAAGGAGAATTACTTCCCTGGTTACATAGGGCATTGCTTTTTAAGGAAGCATCTGCATAATATGGGTCTCCCTGCAGACCCACTCTGCAGGAAATGCGGCAAAAAAAAGATGAGACCTCGTTTCACCTTTTTGGAGAGTGCATTCTGGAACCGAAGGCGGGATCAGAAATTTCACTGGCGTTTTTTAATGGTATAGGGCTGATGTGAGGCGTTCTATGGGGTGCACAATGGACCCAGCAGTGGCCTAAGTATTGAACCTCCTTGGAGACCCCAAATTCTAGATTAGATTAGATTAGAATTGAGCACGTAGACATATTGAAATAAAAAAAGAAAAAAAAAGAGGGTATCTGTTGCTTGCAATTAATTGGGAAATAGCGACTCCTCGGGTTACCACAGCTTAGTACTTCATGCTCTTCGTCCAAAACAGTACACAATACACTCTACCCACCCTTTAAAGGCCTTGGAGAAACTAGGGCCTCCGTTCCAGTTAACTGGCAACAGACCATGGGAGAAAGAAGCCCGCAAGGGGTATCTGTTGCATGCAATTACTTGGGGAGTAGCGACCCCACAGGTTACCACAGCTCAGTACTCCGTGCACTTCGTCAGAACAGTACACACATTCTACATAAATTCTACACTTTACAGACAAGGGCAAACACAGTACGTAAACTAGGGTCTCCGTGCCTAGTTAATTGGCGAAAGCCAAGCGAGAAGGAAGGGATTAGCTCAGTGATAGCGCGCTGAACTAGCAACGCATAGGTCGCGGGTTCGAATCCAGTATGCTGCCCTTAGATTTTCTCTTCCTAGGAGCCTCTACAACTCACTGTCCAGTGATGTCTGTAGCTGGCGAACACTCCTCGAAGGCCGGCAGTGCACTTGCAGAAGGCTCTCCGAGGGTAGGCACAATAAATATTTTAGGTCACAGTGCAATAATCCCCTACAACAATCTAAATCTAAATCTAAGGAAGAAGGAAGGGATTATCTCAATGGTACCGCACTGGGCTAGCAACGCGAAGGTCTCCGGGTTCGAATCCAGCATGCCGCCCTTAGATTTTCTCTTGCTAGGAGGAGCCTCTATAGCTCACTGTCCGGTGATGGGCAGTGTTGTCTGTAGCTAGAGAACACTGCTCGGAGGCCGGCAGTGAACTTACAGAAGGCTCCGTGGGGGCACAATAGATCTTGAAGGACGCACTGCAATAATCCCTTATAACAATCTATTTATCTATATTTTCATTATGGCAACTTTGATTAAACATTACAAATTTGAAGAAAACGTATCTGTTACAATAGTTTTAATGTGCAATAAGACAATGTATTATTGTTTCAATGCAAGCTTTTATTTTTTTATTTTTAAATGAAATGTGGGGGGAGGAAATTTTACTGTTCATTTCTTTTCTAGTCGTATAATTTTTAGAAATTTTTACATATTTATATTTTGTTCAAAAAATTGATATATATAAGTAAAATTTCACTCGTAAACATTATTATGTTAGGTGTTTATATTTTGTTTGTGTTAATAAAGCGAAAATAGCTCTACTATTGCTATGAGGATGTTATTACTTATTTAGACCAATAGTTGTTTAGAAAGTGAACGACCAAAATATCTAGTTTTGAAATTTTATAATTTATAATTTAGTGTTTATGTTAATAGTGAAAGGGAAATCTATATATATATATATATATATATATAAAATAAGGTGCTGCATAATTTTTGTGAATGAAAAAGATTTGACAAATAATAATAGTTCGTGCTACAGAATAAATAACACTAATAATATTATAGGCTCACCTGTTGAATGTTGTAAAGTGTTAGAAATAAGAAATACATCATTAGGCTGATAATCGATACTGAAGTAATATTCTTCATGATCCTTCCTTCTTTTTTTTATCTTTGTTGGGTTCTGTCTGATAAATTTTCTAGTTATTCTCCGCGAAACTCTTAAGGAAATGAGTACCGATTGGAGGAATCCAGTAGAGAGAGAGAGAAATCGATAAAAAAAAATTAAAAAAAAAAAAAACCTAAAAACGGAACAATGTTCAACACAATCGAATAAAGGATAGTGCTGAAGTTTAGTGCTAGAAGCACACGTGTCCGAACGAAATGGTCTGCCTAATACTACTACTGCCACCAACACGCATGTTATATAGTGACAAAAGTTATGAGAAGCCCAAGGTTCTTTTCGATAAGTTATGCAAGCATCAAACTGTGAGGGCTTTATGGTCCACCACCCCGCTTCTCGCCAACCATCCTTACACTCCCCCCTTCATCTTACTCTTCACCTATTATGATATATTCTTTTTTTTTTTTTTTCTTTTTTACTTTTAGGAATGACACCTAATTATACCGCTTTATTTATTCATTTTTCTGTACGTGCGATTATTATTATTATTTGTAATTTTTCAGAAATATAAAAATTAGGTCAAAGTCAAGTATCTTTTTTGTTTTTTTTTTTTTAGCTTTGACATATATATATATTGATATCTCTACAATATTCCATTGTCAATATGATGGTGGCTGATGATATTATCAATAAAAATACATATATATATATACAACATCATTTCTTAGAAAAAAAAAAAAAAAAAAAAAATCTGGTATTGAAACACTCATACAACTTTCACTTACACCAGTTCACAAAATTATAAATGACAAATTTTATAGTTTGTGTACCAAATTTAATGAAATTCGTCGAAAAATGAAAAAAAAAAAACTGTCCAGTAAAAGCGCACTTCCGGTTTACTAATTTTACTTGAAACTCGGAATTTTGGACATTTATTTATTTCTAATTAATTTTGTTTGGATGATAGAATTGTATAATCAACAATGATAGCATTTTAAGATAAAAACATAACCCCTGCCCCTCCCTTAAAAGTGCCCTTAAATGAATTTTTCCAGGGATATGTACTAATAAAAGTTGTAAATCTTTGTATGTTTTTAGTATATACATAGTTTCAAGAAAATCGTCGGAGCCATTTTTGTGAATATCGCGAAAAAGGTAAAAAAATCATTTAGTAAAGTGGTAAAGTAAACGCACTTACTTTTATTTTTTCAAATTCGGAATTTTAACAACACATTTAATTCTAATTAATATTATTTAGATAACAGAATTGTATAATAAACTGAAATATAGCACTTTAGAGAAAAACATAATCCCACACCCTCCCCCAAAAGTGCCCTTAAATGAATTTTCTCCAGAGAAATGTTTTAAAAAAAAGTTGTAGATCTTTGTATGTTTAGTTGATATACGATGTTTGAAGAAAATCGTCAGAGCTATTTTTTTTTCAAGAAAAATCGTGAAAAAGTGAAAAAATTTATTAGTTAAATGGTACTTCCGGTTGAGGAATTTGGACAAATAACTTACTGTCAGAACCCATGGTGATTCCATGCTGATCAAATTTCAACTTCCTACGGTTTTTCGTTTTTGAGCTATGATGTTCACATACAGACATACACACACAGACCATTTGCTAAAAACTACTTTTTTGGACTCAGAGGGACCTCAGAGCGGATATTTCCGGTGAAAATGCGATATCGAAAATTTTGACACGATTACACCAATACTTTCTCTTACTAGGAAGTAAGAGAAAGTAAAAATATTAAACAAATCTGGTTTGAAGAATTCACCCGACTTTCTCTTACTGCAGTTTACGTAATTTTGATTTATACGGTTATTACTTACATATAAATTTAACATTTAACTAAAAATATATACGTATATGCGTATATATACGTATCCGAAATATAATGTAAAATTCGTACTTCCGGTAAATCCATTTTCTACCAACTCGGAAATACGGAAATGGCATTTTAGTGGAAAGAAGCCTAAGGCTAGGCTCATCATCAGCGTCAGAATACATTGCTTAAATGAATTCCTCTTATCAGCAATACTTTTCTCCTATCAAAAACTTTTCTGTTTTTTTACTTTCACTTACTCCTAGTAAAGAGGAAGTATTGTAATCGTGTCAAATTTTCGATATTCGAGTTTTCACCGAAATAGCCGTTTGAGTCCCCTGAGCCCAAAAAGGTTTTTTATCAAATGGTCGCTGTGTGTGTGTTGTTTGTGTGTGTGTGTGTGTGTGTGTGTGTGTGTGTATGTATGTATGTATGTATGTATGTGAACAGCATAGCTCAAAAACGAAAAATCGTAGAAAGTTGAAATTTGATATTCCGTTTAGGGGTCACCATGGGATCTGACTATACGTTATCTGTCAAAATCCCTCAACCGGAAGTACCACTTTACTCGTTGGATTTTTTACTTTTTTGCGATTTTCTCAAAAATGGCTCCGACGATTTTCTTTAAACTTAGTACATCAACCACACATACAAAGCGCTACAACTTTTATTTGAAACATTTCTCCAGGAAAATGCATTTAAGGGCACTTTTGGGGGAGGCATGGGGTTAGGTTTTCATCTAAAGTGCTATTTCAGTTTATTAGATAATTCTGTCATCTATATAATGTTGATTAAAATAAAATATGTTGTTGAAATTCCGAGTTTGAAAAAAATCGGATAACCGGAAGTGCGCTTACTTTACCACTTTACTAAATAATTTATTCTCTTTTTCGTAATTTTCACAAAAATGGTTCCTACGATTTTCTTGAAAATTCGTATATAAACTAAACATGACCATTATCCTACATTTTTATTTGAAACATTTCTCGGGAAAAATTTAGTTAAGGCACTTTAGGGAGGGGTGGGTTTATATTTTTCTTCGAAGTGCTATCACAGTTGGGTTGGTGGTTGGTTCCGCAGAAAGCGGGAAAGCATCAGAAGACATTTTCCGTGGAGCCTGCTTTCATTTGTGGTCATCGCCCGGTTTCGGCGTTCGCACCTCTTCAGGATGCGTTTTTCAGACAGTGTGACAACACAGACTTTTCACAGAGTGTGAAAACTAAGTTTGCTCTGTGCAACTCTGTGTTGTCATACTGTCTGAAAAACGCATGATGACCACAAAATGAAGCAGGCTACCATGGAAAATGTCTCTGATGCTATCACAGTTGATTATACAATTGTATCATCCAAACAAAATTAATTAGAAATAAATACATGGCCAAAATTTCGAGTTTCAAGAAAATTAGTAAACCGGAAGTGCGCTTTTACTGAACAGTGTTTTCAGTTTTCGACGAATCTCAATTAAAGTTGCTACACAAACTATAAAAGCTGTCAATTATAATTTGGAGAACTGGAGTAAGAGAAAGTTGTGTGAGTGTTTCACACCAGATTTTTTTTTTTTTTAACGTTTCATTCATCAGATAAGCGGAAGTATTTCGATTGCGTCAAATTTTTTCAATACCAGTCGGTATTCTCCGGAAATACATGTTTTGAGCATCCCAGTCCAAAAAAAAAAAAAAAGAAGTGGTTTTTAACAAGTGTTGATAGTATGTGATAATATTTCACTTACAATTTATCGATAACCAACCAGACATTACTGTTTTGGTTGAATTCAGTCAACCGGAAGTACCACTTAACTGAATAGACTTTTTTTTTGGCTAGCGTCTATGATTTTCTTTAATCTTGATATATCAACTATACGTATAAAGGTGCTACAACTTTGATTAGAAACACTTTTCCAGGAAAATCCTTTTAAGGATTACGTTAAGCTTTTCTCTAAAGGCGCCATTTCCGTATTATAGTTTACGTATCGTACATGTAATATTAATAAAAATTAAATCTATTGCCAAAATTTCTTTAGAGTTTGAAGAAAATCGGTTGACTCGAAGTGCGATTTTTGCTGAAAGAGTTTTTTTTTTGTTGAGTTTCCATGTTTTCGACTTCGAGTCGTCCTCAAGCATATCCTGAGTCATGGAGTCTTTCTTAAGGCTGCACTGAGTCGATCGAGGTATAGTTCTCAAGAGAGGCACGACACCTAGAAAAAAAATTGTTGAGCATCACTGCTCTAGAGTAATGCTTAACGTACAACTCCACTTAAAAAAAAAAAAATCCATTATTTTGGAAAAAAATCTGGTGTGAAACACTCACACACCTTTCACTTACTCCTGTTCTCAAAATTATAATTCACAAATTTTATAATTTGTGTACCAAATTTAATGAAATTCGTCGAAA
>JAAEAF010004742.1:0-93801 GCA_011037195.1 Triatoma infestans | reverse complement strand
AAATCCCAAAACAGGTATTTCTGGTTCAAAGTTTTTTTTTCAGTGTTTTTGAAAACGGTTCCAACGATTTTCTTTAAACTTGGAATGCTATTTGCACAGATAATAGACACCACTTGTTATCTGGAAGATTTTTTTGGAAAAGTGATGTTAAATTTCAGATGTTTTACAGTTAGTTTAGTCTGATGTGTTATTGACGCACGGTTGTCATTAGGTCAGGAATCAAACACAGGTAGGTCACACCGGACCAAAAACGAGGAATATAAAATGAGATATATTTATTTAAAAAAAAGAAAAAAAAAAAGAAATTAATTATTAATTTTTTTTATACAATTTATGTGCAATTTTCATTAAATTCTAAAAGAAGGCAATTTTTTTTGTGTGTATATTCAGGCATTGTTTAATCACATTCAGCGACATCAAGAAATTTACAAAATTGGTTTGCTTTGGTATTTATATGTGCCTTAGAGTCCCATAAAGTATGGCTCATAACTTGTAATGCACTTGAAATTTTTTTTGTTTAAGTTTTAACAGTATTGTATGTGGTATGTAAATGATCTGTAGACGGTGAGATCAAGGATGCAGATTCTTCAGGATCTTGCATCACTGTCTGTCCTCTTAGTTGTTTGTTGATGTTGCTAATAGAATAACCTGTAACACAGTATGGAATTTTTACTTATGAAATTAGATATATGAATTCGGGCTTTCCTCCAATGAAATCCCCCTTCTCAGAGACATCCTATGGGTGACATACTTAATATTTACAAGGAAAATAGCTCCTGTCAGCCTTCTAGAACATAGAACCAAACTAGAAGCAAAGACATGAATTCGGCCACTAATGAAAGGCAGAGTACTTCCTTACTTACCAACAACACCAAAATGTTCCTTAATATCCGCTTGTACATCGGATACATCCCACATAGCCATGAAGGCATCATATAAAGTTCTCTTTTCCACAAGATCATTCACGTAATCATTGTAAGAGAATACATAGTGATGAGCTAAGGCCGCCATGAACATCTCGATGCAGATGAGAAAGTTCTAGAAAAAAAAAAATAATACATTATAACGTTACAGGATACAGCCCCACGTGGTTGGAGGAGGGGCGGATGGAAAAAAAGTTTACCTGAACTTTATTTGAAATGGATGTGACTGATTCATTTTCCGCTCCAGCAACAGTGAATTCCAAAAGACCTGCTGAACTTGCCACATATATTAACACACTCTGACTGTAAATAAAACAAACTGGCGTGAAGCACTCACACAACTTTCTCTTACTCCAGTTTTCAAAATTGAAATTGACAAATTTTATAGTTAGTGTACCACATTTAATGAAATTTGTCAGAGTTGATCGAAAACTGAAAAACTCTTCAGTAAAAGCGCACTTCCTGTTTACCAATTTTCTTGAAACTCGGAACATTGGCCATCTATTTATTTCTAATTAATAATTTTGTTTGGATGGTAGAACTGTATAATCAACTATGATAGCACCTTAGAGAAAAAACTACCCCTCACCCCATCAAAGCCACAACCTTAAATTGCATTAAATCAGAGAAAATGTTACAAATATAATTTGTAGCTCTTTGTATGTTTAGTTGACATAGGAAGTTTAAAGAAAATCGTTGGAGCGATTTTTGGAAAAATCGCAAAAAAGTAAAAAAAACCAACAAGTAAAGTGGTACTTCCGGTTGAGGAATTTTGACAGATGACCCACTGTCAGATCCCATGGTGATACCTAAACGGAATATCAATTTTGAACTTTCTACGATTTTTTGTTTATGAGCTATGCTGTTCACATACATACATACTGACACACACACACCACGCACGCACAGATGGAACATTTGCTAAACATAACTTTTTCTTGACTCAGGGGGACCTTTCGAAAATTTGACACGATTACAATACTTCCTTACTAGGAGTAAGAGAAAGTAATAAAAGTGAAATTTAATGCACAAATTTAATGGTCGGTGGACTTGAATGGAGTACCAACTGCAGAAATGGATCTACTGCACAAACTTTACTGCATTACCAGAAGAATTTACCAAAAAACAATTTTTTTTTCGGAAGAAAGCTACAAAATCAAAAAGATAGGTTGCATCTGGTTGGATCCCTTACTGGCATTATGGGTTAAGGAGACACCTTGACGTAATGGGGCTGATGCCAGACCTCTTTTGTAGAGTCTGTGAGGCGGAGGAAACACCGATCCATCTTTTATGACAGGGGGGATGAAGTGAGTCGCCTACTCTTGGTGTCCCTTATTTTCGCTAAACGACTGACACCGGTCGCCATAATATCAGCCCAAACACTCATAGCGACAGAATGAACCGGCCACTAAATGAAAATGGCCATGCAACCGGCATTTCTCAAGGCCATGGCAAACCTCTGCTCAAGATTTTATTTTGGAATGCAGATGGGCTAACTCATGACAAGTTTACAGAACTTAAACATATTATAGTGAGTAATGATATTGATATATATGGCATTGCAGAAGCAGGAGCCTCAACTTACAATATTAATTTCTTTCAATTGGTGGGGTACCAAACGTATGTATTAAGAAGGCCCAGGCAAGTGGCATCTGGATTAGTTGTAGCCAAGTCTTCCCTTACCATAAAGTTTTCAATAAGGAAAGAGATGGAAGAGAACAGAAACGGAAAGCCGGAAGTGGCGGAATTACATGTCTTTAAAGCAGGAATCTACCGACGCCTATTTTTTGCTTACAACCCTCCTAGAAACACCCCCCGATCTCTCTTGGTTGGAGGCAGAATGGGATTCCAAGTGTGTATTAATGGGAGACTTGAATGCCCCTTCCACCCTATGGGGCTACGAACAAACTAGCGCTACAGGGCGAATTGTTGAAGATTTTATTAATTCCAACCCGGTGTTTATTATTGATAATGACTACATATAGCCCTACCTTCTTGTCATATGGAGGACACACCTCTCACCTTTATGTCGTCCTGGTTCACTAGTCCCTTATATCTCATTCTCTCTTGTCATCCCCTAGTGGATTTGGGCACAAAATTCTGTTAGTTACGCATAATAAATGCCATCATATAACACAGATGAAGAAATAAGGAGAGGTAGATGGAACATGAAGAAGGCCAACTGGAATAAGTTCAGAGAGGAAGCTGAGATAAATTTAGGGCCAGAATTAGTAGATAGCAAAGTAGACCGAAGCCTGAAGCGCATTATGGATGTGATTCTTAAATGCGCCAAAAAGTCAATTCCTCGCGGTAAAATTAAAAAGTACTCTCCCTTTTGGAATGACGAACTTAAGAACCTTAAAGCTGAAAGGGATGAAGCTAGAACATTAGAAGAAAAAAACCGGACTTTGGACGCCAGAAAAGTGCTAAGAGAGAAGACTTCCAAGTTGAAAAGAAAAATTATACTAGCCAAACGCAGCTCATTCAGAAATTTTCTTCAGGAGCTGGATTTTAGGAGAGTTGGTCTCAAGGCACATCAGTTTATTTCTAGGCTTAATAACTCTGCGAGATCCAATAAGAACAATCCACTATTCAAAGGAACAAAGCTTCTGAATGAGGATAGAGATATTGCTAAATATTTTTGTGATTATGCGAAAGTTAGCAATTTTGGGATTAATAAGGAAAACAGGAAATTTAGCGTAAAAAGTTACCTTACATGCCCTAATGAAGATGAATTAAAGCTATTCTTTAATGAATTTGATAAACATGAACTGGAGAGAGCACTACATATGAATAAGAAAAATAAGAGTGCAGGCCCAGATAATATGATGCCCGAATTTCTTAATCATTTAGGAGTACAGGCACGGGCTACTCTTCTGAAATTTAAGAATTTAACCTGGAGAACGAACCTCTTTTCTGAATGGCGAAAAGCTGAGATTATTCCGATTCCCAAAAAAGGCAAGGAGCAGAACACGCCTGAAAACTTTAGACCAGTTGCACTGACACGCGTTATCTGCAAGACATTCGAAAGGATGGTTCTGGGGAGATTACAGCAATATTTTGAAAATAATAGTCTCCTGTCGCGGAATCAAGCTGGGTTCACAAAAATCGAAATACCACTGGACAAGTATTGAGTCTCTGTCAAGAAATTAAAGATGGCTTTCATAAAAAACAAAGTACCTTAGCGGTCTTTTAGACTTTCAAACTGCCTTTGATAGAGTGTGGAGAAAGGGTCTCTTAGGAAAACCCATGAATAAAGGCGTGAAAGGAAGGATGTTCAACATTATCTCATCATCTCTTGCGCAGCGATTCATCAGAGTTAGATATCGTAACTCAATATCGAGCTTTAGGCAAACATGCCAGGGACTCCCTCAATGCTCAGTAATCAGCCCGTTCCTATTTAAGCTGATGATGGATGACTTAGTAGAAGAAATTCAAACATTACCCGGGATACAAGCATTGCTTTACGCGGATGATCTCGTGATCTGGGCGACAAGTAGAAGTATTAAATCTTTGCAACAGAAACTAACACGCGGACTTGAAGTATTGGCTAGGTGGTCCGAAAGAAACGAAATGCAGGTTCACCCCCTTAAGACCGAATATGAGCTTTTCACCCTCTCCACCATACAACATGATGTGTCGTTGGTATTCAAAGAGGAATGTTTGAGGCGGACTAAGAAAGCAGTCTATCTAGGCATTAAAATGGATCCTAAGCTAAATTGGATTAAGCAAACGGAAAACCGGGTAAATAAAGGCGAAAAACGCTTAGGTTTATTAAGAAGAATAACAGGCACTAAGTGGAGTACGTTTCAAGATGTGCTAATCCAGGCATATAAGTCATACGTGAGACCTGTGATGGAATATGGCACCGAACTTATTGCTACAGCATCGGGATCAACTTTGAAGAAGCTAGATATCACCCAGAACCAAGCGCTGAGAATTATCACTGGTGCCCCGAAGTCCACGCCTATTGCAGCAATGGAAATACAATTAGGCATCGAACCATTAAGTCTTAGGAGAGATATGGCGGTGCTAAAAACCAGTGAGCTATTAAAGCGTACTGGTATAAGGTACTGGGACAATTATAAGCAACTGCCTCAGAAGACTTTTTTATCGACTGCCGAGGAGTTATCTTCTAAGTATGCTGTCCCAAAAAGTGAGCGACAGATGTTTCCAAATGTGCAAGTGACGGGCCAAAAATATCTCGCCGAAGGAATGCCGCACCTTATTAGAGAGGTGAAAAAAGGAGATACTGCTGACTACGAATTAATGGCCCTTGTCTTAGAAACCATTTCTGAAAGGTACCCCGAAAATATTTGGATGCATATTTATTCGGAAGGGTCAGCATTTGATGCTGTCTCCAAAGCGGCGCGGGAGTCTATTCCTCAGTTTTTAGTTTGGCTGAACCGGTAGGAAGGGTTGCCTCCAATTTCTTTGGGAAGTTAGAGCGGTTCTGTTAGCCCTAAAACAAATACTTCACTTAAAGGTAAACAAGATAGTCTCCTTTATAGACTCGCAGGCGGCGATAAAGGCATTAACTACCTGGGCAGAGACCGAATCGTACGACGTCATAGAATGTCGTAAGACCATTAACGACCTAATCGAAAGGGAGTAGAAGTAGTTTTACAGTGGATCCCTAGCCATTGCGGCATAAAGGGAAACGAGGAAGCGGACAGACTAGCCAAGTCAGCGGCAGGTATGACCCAGCCGGAGGGATCCATTTCATTTGAAACGGCTAAGCGACTTCTCCGGGCAAGTGTGAAAAAGAAAACGGCAGAATTACATGAGATACAGTCAGAGGGCAAGCGTTGGGCGATCCTCCATCAGAGCGTGTTGCCAAATAATCTGCCGCGAAGCGAAGCAGTGGCCTGCTTCCGATTATTAACCGGACATGACTACCTACAAGCACATTTATATAAAATTGGGTTAGTCGATAATCCGGATTGTGTCTCTGCGGGGCCGGGCACATGACTGGAGATCACCTCTTCGAGTGCAAGGCCCTTGCTGATTTAAATACACCAATCTAATGACGAGCTCTCAGCAAGAGCCAAGATATATTGGGCTGCTAGACGTCGAATGGCGGAATGCCAAATATGACGTAGGGCATTGGAAAAAAAATCTTTTGTGACAGATTGCTTGGGTTGTGAGGAAATTAGGTTCAAGACCCTTGGAAATCCCTTTAAGATTATGGTCCGATTTGTTCGCACGGTGAATGTTAGATGGGTTAGACCGGGTCTGGATTTTTGTTTCCAGATCCGGTTGTTGTTTGGGGGGGGGCAGCTATGTGAGGGCCCAGTGAAGCTTTGGATAGGGTAGGGTTTGTCCCTACACACAGACGAATAATAATAATAATAAGCGATAGGTTTATATCTATACTGTTAACAAAGCATTTAGAATTGCGGGTTAAGATCGCGTCAGTGGTTTGTTGTGGGCCGACGTTTTGTCCATATTGCAATAGGCTTCTTCAGGGTAGTGCCGCCCCTAAATCTGAAACAACCTAGGCGACACTACCCTAAAGAAGCATTACAAATCGATTATTACGCAATTTTTGGAGCTAAAATTTGAACCTTAAGTTGTCGTCATAATATTCGTTTGTAGTAGTGATAATTAGTTTTAAAAATTCAAAGACAAGGAACTTCGTTTTCTTTATCTGATTGCTTGAACTTTGTTGGATTGCTTGAAAGCCTATAAATAACATTCGGTATATTCTCTCTTACTGTCCTTTGCACGAAACAATTGAATAACATCAGAGACATTTTCCGTGATAGCCTGCTTCTTTTTGAGGTCATCGACCGGTTTCGGGCGTACGCTATCTTCAGGATGCGTTTTCAAACAGACTTGCACAGAACAAATTCAGTTTACACACTCTGCGGAACCAACCACAACAAAAATTGATTAACATGTTCTGTTTTACCACCATTCAGCAATTATAACTTCAATAACAGGAAATAAAAATCATCTGTGGCTTCCATCTTGGGTAGGAGATATTCAGAATATGCATACAGTGTAACCACTGTTGTTCTGACGAATAGATCTAAACTGTTCTGACGAATTCGATTTTGTCAGAATTCGCGCCCTCATTCTATTCTATTCTAAAGACCAAAAGGAGATTTCATTTCTAATAACTCAAAATGATCTAAATGCCTGAATAATGAGTAAAAATTTACTTACAAAAATGAGAAAAATACTACAGCTTTGATGCAGATAAATTTCCCAATTGGGTGCATTGGTTGCAATTCTTCTCTATTAGCCTTGTAAAACAGTACAAGGCAATACATGGCGATAAACTGAGATACATTGTTCACTGCAAGGATATATGGAAATGCAACGTTCCATCGGAATTCACCTTCTCCATAGCAACCTTTCAGCTCGCAGATGCTGCAACAGGAAGAAAATACAGCAAGAAAAAGAAAAGTATTACAAACTATTGAGCAGAACTACAGAGTGAAGAAAAGTCTCCAAACTGGGGAAGCTCGAAAGTTTTGCGTCTAAAGTATTCAATGAAGTCGCACTTTCAGTTGACGAATTATATCCGAAACTTTCTTCGAGTCAGATACGGTGGTGGGGCATAAAACTGAGAATCAAATTTGACCTTCATCCCAGGGTTCCTTTTTGAGGTTTTTCTGTTCACACTCACACTCATGCAGACCATTCGCGAAAAACACTCTTTCCGTACTTATGGGACCTCAAAAGCCAGTGTGGAAATTGTATTCAAATCCCTGAATAGGCAGCGCTTTAAATAGCTTCTCTCTAATCCATGTATCCCAGAGCATGCAGGGTGTGAATGGCAACGAACTGGCCCCTAAGATGGTTCAAATAGACATGTTTTTTGGATCCGGCAGAATTTCTGGTTTATGGAGAAATTTTGTTTTTGAACTGGTCAAAGACACGTTGAAAGTGTTGAAGTCTATGGACTCAGGAGAAACATATGTTCGGGTCCCTGACTGATTATGGGTCACTAGAAGGATTCACTTGAGCAGAGAAAGGAACACAGCTTTATGTCCTCTGGCAAGAGCGAAATTCAAAGCCTTGAACTGCTCGCCGCAGTAACGAGCTTACACAATAGCGTCTATCAGGCGACTGTGGTGCCGCCTATGAGCACCAGGAATTCACATTAGATCCTTATGACTGGCACCGCGCGGGGATTATGAGCCTTTAGGACCACGACCCCTTTAGGAGTGCATCTAAGCGTTGGGATTCTTAGATCTCTGTTAAAAAAAAATCTGGTGTGAAACACTCACACACGACCTTCTTATACAGCAGTTAACACAGTATTATAAATATAAAATGACAAATTTTCATTAAATTTGGATATTTTACTTAGTTGCCCTAAAATAAATACAGAGGTGGTGGGGGTACCTGTATCCATCCAAGGTAGATAGTAGTTGAAGTGATTACATTGAAGCACAGAAGATAGCGTCAATAACAACGAACAAACCTATATAACATTTGAAATATAACGTCACATATCAGAACTTCCAAAAATATTACAAATAAAAATGATAGGGCTATATCTACGCAAGTTAGCATTCCAAGTTTAAAGGAAATCATTGCAGCCATTTCGAGAAAATTCCAAAAAATTCAAAAACCTAATGTGTAAAATCGCATTTCCAGTTAACCGATTTTCTTCAAATTTGGAATTCTAGCAATGTTTCTTATATATATTAAAATTATATAGATGATAGAACCTTATATTGTACTGAAGTGGTATTTTAAAGGAAAGCGAAAGTAAAAATGGATAGCCACCATTGCTTCACATCCTACGAGGATGGAAGTGGTTATTAAAGTAGGTACAACAATATCAACTCCATCTGGGGGTCATTGTGCGATAACTCACCCTGACAAACCAACCAACTTCTCAAAGCTAAGGCCGGATTTCTTTAACCTTCAGTTTGGAGACTCAAAATAGAATATCTTGGGATGTATGAGCAATCTAAAGCATACTGACCAAGCTATAGCTGTAGTTACAGGTCTGACAACTGTATACTGTAGGATGCCATGTTTGCAGTTATGTACTAGTTCCCTGGAAAAAATAAAATCCAGAAATTAGCATAAATTGTAGGGGGGCCGGGGGAGTAAAAGTATTAGAATGTTCTAAAAGACTGGAAAAACTTTCTTCTTTGAAGGATATACTTTTAGTCTAGGTACCAGGTCATATGAATTTTTGAGAATAAGGATGTGGGCAGATTTGCCAGATTAGGTGACTCTCTCCCTTTCATTGGTCCGAGCCTGGTGTTGATGTGTCTTTAGAGGCATGTCTGTCAAACTTCCAGTCATGGATAGCTTCACAGTATTCATCCCTATGAACAGTAGATCGTTGGCAGTCCAAGATGCTCATTGGGGGTCCAGACAGGGCTATTAGTGAGATGTTGCTGTGTCTTTCAAGCTACCAAGGTTGCCAGCCTCTGGTTGGATCCCTTACTAGGCATTGTGGTTTAGGGAGATACGTAACGGGGCTCATTGCAGACCTCTTTTGAATTTGTTTGTAAGATAGAGTAAGAAACAGTCATCCATTTTTTGACAGATTGCTTGGGTTGTGAGGAAATTAGGTTCCAAGGAGCGCTGGTCGGAACAGGATATCTGTGGAAGAGCTTACGCTATTTCTCTTTAAGGTGATTGTGGTCCGATTTATTTTGGTGAAGTGCGGCGAAACTTAGTTGTATTAGACCCAGGTCTAGATTTTTGTTCTAGACCCGGTTTGCTGTTGATTTTTTTTAGGGTAGCAATTGGGCTTTGGATAGCGTAGGGTTTGGTCCCTCCCCACATTTAATAACTTGACCGAAGTTGAAACTGGAATACAGGAGTTTTTTAAATCCAACAGCTGGCAGCTGCCTTACCACAGTCAATCACAATGGACATTTCAAAAATTAATAAAAAATTTATTTTTAATTGAAAAATGTAGTTTTTTTGTATTCACCCGATTACTCCCTCCTTCCCATAGCTCATATTATTTCAATGTGATAAAAGATCGCACAGACTTTGTACCTCCGCCTGGTAATTAAAACAAGGTAATTATGAGTAAGCGTGCCCCCAACATGGCGGACGCTATACTATGGTCACCTTTATACTCCCACTCTTCCTATACTCACATGCTACGTTTACTCTTACGATTAATTACATACCGATATATTTTTCTATTATATTTGTTACTTTGATTTACAGTAATCGCATTTTTTATAATTGTTTACCCTATTCTAAGCTTTGTTTACAATTAAATACAATATTTACATGATTCTCATTTAACTTCTGTTCCTTTTTTCTCCTCCCCCATACAACATTCATATCAACACACACACACATTATATATTCAAGAAAATAATGGTTAACAGTCACTTTGCTATCAGTGCAACTTGTATCAAGGTCAGGTGATCACATTAAGGCAGGTACATAAATCTACCTATTATTACTATCAATTTTGGCACTATGAGTTATATAAACACATTTTATACAAATCACAAAATTTTTCCTGGTATAAATTGTTCCTTTTTTACAAAAATGTGCGATAACTGTGAGTATAAACTGTTTAAAGCTATTCGTATGTCCTCTGAGAAATCCGAAGTAATCGCGTTTCTACAGAGACACGGATGCTTGCTAACGGAAAAAACGTGTCTTTCTGGCCATCTATGTAAATATGTTCCCAGCCAACTTAGGTTTCGATGCCGCAAAAACAAAGACAACGGGATGAAGTGCGATTTCACACATTCAATTAGAAAGAACACATTTTTTAGTAAAGCCCACCTAAGTATACTCAAAATATTTGAATTTGTTTCTTCATGGTTATTACTGAACCATCTCCGGCAACATATAATTTCCGATGAATTGGAAGTGTCCTTCCACGTAGTTGTTGACTGGAGTAACTTCTGCCGTGAAGTTTACATTTCCGTATTGTTAGATAGAGATTACTGTTTGGGTGGTCCCGGGATGACTGTTGAAATCGATGAGGTAAACGTAAATATAATAGGGGTCGCGTAGTCAGAGGTCAATGAGTATTCGGTTGCTTTGAGAGAGGAACAAAGAAGTGGTTCTTCGTACCCGTTGCAAATAGAACGACCACGACTTTATTGTTAGTTATTCGGGATAGAATTTTTCCAGGAACAACCATAATTTCTGATTGTTGTAAGGGCTACGATCCTTTACTAAGTGACCGGGACTATGAATATTTACGGGTTACCACTCTCTTAATTTTGTCGATCCTCAGTCTGGGGTGCATACGCAGAATGTAAAGCGTATGTGGCGCGATGTACGCAGTGACATACCGCGTTGTGGTAAGCGTAAAGAACATTTCTTAGGGCATCTCGCCAAGCATTACTGGAAAAGGCAACATCCCGTCCGCAGCAGTCGACTCCACCATTACTTTAAAGATTCGTAAAGTGAAATTTTACAAATAATAGTTTTGTTTCAGATAAAGGTCTTTTATTAGGACTATGAAAAATCTGGTGTGAAACACTCACACAACTTTCTCTTACTCCTGTTCTCAAAATTATAATTGACAAATGTTATAGCATGTGTACCAAATATAACGAAATTCGTCGAAAACTGAAAAAACTGTTCAATAAAAGCCCACTTCCGGCTTACCAATTTTCTTAAAACTTGGAATTTTGGGCATCTATTTATTTCTAATTAATTTTGTTTAGATGATAGAATTGTATAATCAACTATGATAGCACTTTAGAGGAAGCTGTAACCCCACCCCTCCCCTAAACGTGCCCTTAAATGAATTTTCCCAGAGAAATGTTTTAAATAGAGATGTAGATCGTTTATGTTTAGTTTATATTACAAGTTTCAAGAAAATTATCGGAGCCATTTTTGAGAAAATCGCGAAAAAGTGAAAAAATTCATTTAGTAAAGTGTTAAAACAAACGCAATTCCGGTTATCCGATTTTTTTCAAACTCGGAATTTCAACAACATATTTAATTATAATTAACATTATTTATATGACAGAATTGTCTAATAAACTGAAATAGCAGTTAAGATGAAAACCTAACCCACCAATCCCACAGAAGTGCCCTTAAATGAATTTCCCCCCGGAGAAATGTTTCAAATAAAAGCTGTAGCTGTTAGTATGTGTAGTTGATATACCAAGTTTGAAGAAGATCGTTGGAGCCATTTTTGAGAAAATCGCGAAAACGTAAAAAAAAAAAACTAGTAAAGTGGTACTTTCGATTGAGGAATTTTGACAGATGACCCACTGTCAGATCCCATGGTGATAACTAAACGGAATATCAAGTTTGAACTTTCTACGGTTTTTCGTTTTTGAAGTATGCTGTTCTCATACACATACACACACGCACACACACACCAGACCAATTGCTAAAAACCACTTTTTTGGACTCAGGGGACCTCAAAACGGATATTTCCGGTGAAAACTCAATATCGGAAATTTGACACGAATACAATACTTCCTCCTACTAGGAGTAAGATAAAGTAAAAAATGAGTAAATAAGTTAAAAAACAGAAATATATTGAAATTTTAAATGTATTAAATATTATTCATGTAAGAATAATTTCCATAAAATGTAATTATTAAATAGAAGCTCATTTATCCTAATAATCTAATTCGATACTATCGATATAATGGATTTCATTATAGTGTGGAGTATAGAAGACTGGGAGTATACAGGTGACCGTAGTTCAGCGTCCGCCATGTTGGGGGCACGCTTACTCATAATTACCAAACTAAATTTTAAGATCTTGTTCTCTATTTACCTTCCCATCTTCCAGTTTGGCAGCCAGCATAATGGGAAGTAGTGCTTCAGTTGTGGTTTCAGGGCTAAATTGATCTCTAAATCCATCTCTTCATTTAAATAGTTAAATAGATAGACTAGAAAATTATAGATAACATAGGCTTCATAGCATTCTCGGACACTGTCCACATAGATGCCTTGCCCTGAATATACAAGTCCAACCCACTGAAACAAAACAAAATAATCTGGTGTGAAACACTCACAACACAATTTTCTCTTACTCTAATTAATACAATTTAATCAAGAAATTTGCGTTAAAACTGTAACATTACAATGTATAGTTGGGCTGGCCATAAAAATGGGAGATTTTACTTGTATACCTGAGCGGCCTTAGGTGGAGCTCTCTATGTTAAAACCAACAAAGCTTGTGAAAATTTAAATTTTAACTAACTGAAAACCCCACAATGCCCCCCCCCAATCATTCTTTTCAATAAAATGTTCCAAATAAAAGTGATAGGTTTCTATCTATGCAGCAAGCATGCCAAGTTCAATAAAAATTGTAACATTTTTTGAAAAATTTCTAAAAACTCAAAAATCTATTCTGGATTACCGATTTTCTTTAATTTTTAATTCTATCAATGCTTCTAATGTGGTAAAACTATATACTGAAGTGGTACTTTAGTGAAAAACACCATAACGCTACTGTTCCGTGGTGGCCTGCTTCATTTTGTGGTCATCGAGCGGTTTCGGGCGTTCACCCATCTTCAGATCACATTTTCCCAAGAAAATGTTTCAAATAAAAGTGATAGGCATTTATGTGTGTAGATAGTATACGAACTATAAAGAAAATCGTTGGGGCCATTTTCGACAAAATCGTAAAACTGGAGAAAAAAAAAACATTCAGTAAATTCACAAGGTAGAGGTGATTAGCTCGAAACCATTGTGCAGGTAGCTAAATTGCGATACGAAATCTTTGGTTTATAAATCAGGAAATCTTCAGTTTATACACATTTAGTGTATAAATTGAATTTGCTCTGTGCAAGTCTGTGTAATCACACTGTCTGACAAACGCATCCTGAAGATGGGGCGAACGCCCGAAACCGGTCGATGACCACAAAATGAAGCAGGCTACCACGGAAAATGTCTCTGATGCTTTCCAGCTCTGCGGAACCAACCACCACAACAGCTACTGTTCCCTCAGAGACCCCCAAAAAAGCATTTTCCCAAGAAAATGTTTCAAATAAAAGTGATAGGCATTTATGTGTGTAGATAGTATACGAACTATCAAGAAAATCGTTGGGGCCATTTTTGACAAAATCGTAAAACTGTAGAAGAAAAAAAACATTCAGTAAATTCACACTTCTTCAATTCACAAGGTGGGGGTGATTAGCTTGAAACCATTGTGCAAGTAGTTAAATTGCGATACGAAATCTTTGGTACCATGCGCCCTGAGGAGATAGTAACGCAAAAAGATCTAGTGGTGAAAGCTCTAAAACTCTTCAGAAGAGGAGGGTTCGCGTACTAGACCATCGGTGATCGCTATGGTGCTGGGTATAGCCTACCCGAATGATCAATCTAATCTAATCTAAATTCACAGTTCCAGTTGATGGTTTTTTGCTCAAAACCTTCATACCAGATGCGTTGGTAGTACCTACACAGAATAGCAAGTTCGAACTTCCTGCGATTATTCGCTTAATATTTCCGGTGAAAACTCAATGTCAAAAATTTGACAATTTCGCAATACTTCCTCCTCCTGTTAGTAAGAGAAAGTACAAACTGTATTTAGCGAATGATCTGGGTGTGTGAACAAAATATTTCAAATACGTAAAAATCGCAGATAAACTCAAATTTGATTTCCTTTTGGGAACCATCTGATTCAATGATTTCTGGCAAAATCCATCTACCGGATGTGTGACTTCACTGATTTTTTGTTTGTTGCGATTTTCTCGAAATACCTATCACTTTTGTTTGAAATATTTTACCGGGTAAATTGATTTTTTTTTTTTAGGGATTCTGAGTGACAGTAGCATTATGCTTTCCTCTAAAGTACCACTTCAGTACAATGTATGGTTCTACCATCTATATAATATGAATGTACATTAAATGTATTGCTAGAATTCCAAATTTGAACTTCTTTGAAAATTTCCTCGAAAATTGCTGCAAGGAATTTCTGAAGAATCTGTGACTTTAAATTTAAAATGTTATTTTGGAGTTGGTCATGTTATTGGCGTTGGATGCTAGACTATAATCATTCAATCGTTACCTGTCTTGGGTAGATACATGTTAGGACTGATTAAAATTCCAAGTTTTAAAAAGCGAAATACGGGGACCTCAAAATATCTATTATAAATGCAATAAAAACATTATAAAATTTTTTGAACGGCCCACATCGGGCCCATTTTTGGAATTATAAATTTCAAAAAAAAAAATTAACTTACCCCATTTAGTGCATAGATTGGTACCATCCACAGAATTCTGAAACGTAAAAGTCGATATTAGTATACTTGCTGTTACAAATGGTGAGATAGTATATTCTAGCTGTTAATTATTAGGAAGCCTTTGTCTCCTATAGGGGAAGCCTTTCCATAAATCCGACTATAATGTAGGCCCATCAGTAGCGCACTCTATCAAGGTCCCAATAGTACTGAAATGGCAGTTTAGATATAAATTACTAGGTATTGAGGATAAATGTGGGCCATTAAGGGATCAAACCAGATGACTGAGAAAGGTCCGGGAAAGATCACTAATAGCCCTGTCCGATTCCCCAATGAGACTGCCGACAACCCACTATGCTCATCCATTAGGATGAATACTGTGAAACTATCCATGACTGGAAACTTGACAGACATGTCCCTAAAGATACACCAACAGCAGGCTCGGGACCAAAAAAAAAAGGAAGATAGGCGCCTAATTTGGCAAACCTATCCACCTTCTCATTCCCATATGCCCTCACACCCAGACTAGAAGTACATCCTTCAAGGAAGAAGGCACTTCCCGTCTTTTAGAAAATTCTAATAACAACTTGGAAGTGAAGACACAATTCAGATACAAACATCTTTTAAATTAGTGTTCCGTACCCATTCATGCAAAGTATAAACCTCAGCCTAGTATACCAAGATATACTGTTGAGTGATCTGTCTCAAAATAAGTCGCAGCTCCAAACCTGCCATCCATTCTCCGGTATCACACCAGAAGGACCTAATCTTCCCTAGAAGGTAGCTTGATACTTTAAGAATGATCAAAAACAAAACCCCTCCTTCGCAAAGGGCGATGGGATTCCCAACAAAGTCTCCCATTGGAGCAGTTGTAGCGTGGTCTCCGCATCGCACTAGGTCACCGCCAGACAAGTCAAGCATTGAATATTTGATGCGAACTACCACACCACAGCCGCACATAATTAACCTTAGGAGTAATCCCCCAGTTCATACCTACAATTTTTCGACATTGCCAAAAAAGAAATAATTGTCTTTTGATGTTATGTCTTAACATGTTCCGAAGACCAATTTAATTTACAGTAGAGAACTTCTCTGAGGAACTTCACCGATTTGAAGTTAATAACCTTGGAGGTTCACGATTTACTTCTTATTGGTTAGAACAACCCTGGGTCTTAATGGGAAACCAGTGGCCTATTCACCACGAAAATATTGCCAAGTGATATACTACTGTGTCAAAATTGGATGCAACTCCAGAAGGGGAAACCTGTAATAACAGGACGTAAAAAATAACTAACTGATTATAGTCACTATGTTATGGCTGTTCATTTCTGCGATGTAGCAGAAAGGTTTTCGTAAAACCCACAAGAGCTGAAACTTTTTCGGGGGAGCCAATTAGGTCCGCTTTCGCATTCCCCACATACCCTGAACGCCAATAGAAGGATGAAGCAAATTGAAATAAGGTAAACCAAATAACTTTATCACTATAAAACTGCATACTGCACTCACCTTATAACATGTTTCTGTAAAGAAGGCCTCGAATAATATACCATATGCATTGTTATCTCCCATATTGAGATTGGTAAAGTCAAAATCACAAATATACCACCTATAAGTGCAGTTTTCTCTTCTTTAGCTACTTCACGTTTTATAGAAATAATAATTAAAGCTGGTAGAGCAACTAACAAAAGTAATATATAAATTATCACATGACTTAAACGTAGAATGCGTTTTAAACTGCAATTATGCATTCCGATAATATTAAATAATAAAATTTTAAAAAATATAAATTATTATAAGCAAAACTACATTAAATCTAAATAAAAATTCTGATAAGAATTCATATCAAAATGTACTGTAAACATTTAGGTAGGTTATCTCTATGACATTGTAACCTTATCAAAATATAACATTAACTTGGGTTACTTTATTTTCTCGTACAATTCTCGTACAACTGTTAAAGTTTTAACTTAAAAATGAAAATAAAAATACAATCTATTCACTCGACTATTCATATCACATTAAATGAACACAATAAATTTTTATTAACATAACATTTACGATAAAATCGTATAATAAACTAAAGTAGCACTTAAATGGGAAAGCTAAACGTTACCCTACTATCCCAGATTATGTCATAAGCCCAGATTAAAATTACACAATTCATTGGAAAAGTCTACATCTTTATATTGCTCTGAAGTTTTGCCATACAGATTTGCTACTGACTTGTAAGAACCATTCAGTTACAAAAATTGATCTATTATCTTCCCAAAAATTGCCCCAACTCGTTTGTATGTCTTAAGTAAATGTGGAATCTGTTTTTTAAAAGTTAATATAATTCAAGTCATGCTCAAGTTTCTGCTAAAAATTTTAGAAAAGCCCTGCACACAGTTTACCATTTTTTGTTTACAACATACTTCTTAAAATTGATAACGATTCCAATAATAGCAACATTATTTATAATTGGATTTCTAGAAAATAATATAAATATTAATAGAAATTTAATTATTTTATATACCTTCATCATTTTAATTCTTAAAAACATATTTTTCCTTTTGAATGAATGTTTTTCGATAATTCTAAATAATCCTGTTAAGTTATGTCAGAACAACTCGCATCGTGCATTTTGAACTATACCGTTAAAACTATAGCTAGTATTTATGCAGATAATTTTGATTTTTTCAAAACAGCGTTAGTGCTGGGGCAACACATTCCAGATTTAATTAATAATTTCTAATGTTTGTAGGGAATATACTCTTCTTTAAAATGTGAAAATATTTTCTTCCCACGCTAACTTTCCCATTCAACAATTGTTTGCAGTTTTTCTTCATTTAAATAAAGATTTACCCTTTGAATTTTTTCGCACAGTAAATTAAAACAGCACTTTAGAAGAAAGCATAATTTCCTCTTGCCCCGAAACCCCCCTTAAATGAATTTTCTCTGAGAATTGTCTGAAATAAAAGCTGTAGCACTTTCTATGAGTAGTTAATGTACAATATTTTAAGAAAATCGTTGGAACCGTTGAGAAAATCTCAAAAAACTGAAAAAAAAACATTCAGTAAAGTGGTACTTTCGATTGACCGATATTGACCAAATCTTTATTGTCAAGTCCCTTGGTGGAATGTAAATTAAATATCAAGTTTAAACTTTCTATGATTTTCCATTTTTGAGTTATGCTGAGCAAAACAGACGGAACAATATCTAAAAACCACTCTTCGGTTTCGAAAAATCTGACAATCTCAATACTTCCTGTTACCCACAATGATAAGAGAAAGTAATACATTCAGTTTCAAACTACTTATAATTGAAGTTTCGTCATCATTGCATTACGTACTATTATTATTACCACTTACTATTATCGATATGATAACAAAATGCATAATAAAAGAAAGTAAAATGCATATGATAAATAATAATACATAAGTATCATAAAATAGGAAGGCTATATAGTGGAATTACATATTTTGTCCGTTCATTTGAATATTTTTGTTATGACAAAACTACATGTACATAATATGTCGTTTAATTATTAAATTAGTTAATCTGTGAATATTTTCGAGCGACTTTTTATTTACTCTAACTGTAGTTACAGGAAGTATTGTAATAGTGTCAAATGTTTCATATCGAGTTTTACCGGAACTTGTTTTAAGGTCCCTTGAGTCCGATAACATGGTTTCTAAAAAATGGTATGTGTATATGTATTACATAAACAGCTCAGCTCAAAAATGAAAAATCGCTGAAAGTTCAAACTTGATATTCCGCTTAGGTATCCACCATGGGATCCGGACAGTAAGTTATCTATTAAAATTCCTCAATCGGAAGTATCACTTTACTGAATTTTTTTTTCACTATTTTGCAATTTTCTCAAAAATGGCTCTAATGATTTTCTTAAAATTTGGTATATCAACTATACATACTTACGACTTTTATTTGAAATATTTCTCCGGGAAAACTCATTTAAGGGTACTTTTGGGAGAGGAGGTGGGGTTACAGTTCCTCTTAAGTACTATTTCAGTTTATCACACAACTCCTATCATCTAAATAATAATTAGAATTAAATATGTTGTTGAAATTCGGAGTTTGAAAAAAGTCGAATGACAGGAAGTGCGTTTTTACTAGGAAATATTTTTCGTTTTCTGTTAGTTTCTCTAAAACGACTCGAACGAGTTTCTTTAAACTAAGTATGTGTACTACACATATAAAGAGCTACAACTTTTATTTCAAACATTTATGTGGATAAAGTCATTTAAGGGTATTTTTTGGGAGAGAAGTGGGGTTATGTTTTTCAGATAAAGTGCATCATATTGATAATACAAATCTACCATCCAAACAAAATTAATTAGAAATAAATAGATTGCCAAAATTCGGAGTTTCAAGAAAATCAGTAAACCAAAAGTGCGTTTTAACTGAACAGTTTTTTCAATTTTTACGATTTTCTCCATTAAAAACACAGATGAATTTCATTAAATTTGGTATACTAACTATAAAATTTGTCAATCACAATTTTGAAAACTGGAATAAGTGAAAGTTGTGGAGTTTATTATACCAGATTTTTAAAAAAATTTATTATAATATATGGTATGAAAATTACATTTTTGTTAAATTTTTCGTGCCTATATTTTTAACAGATTCTACTTAATAACTTCATACAATGAAAGTTCCAAATAAGAGAAAGTGTTATAAGATGTTTGCGGTAAGATCAAAAGGTAAACCGTGAGATAAAGTATATTTTTATAAACGTAATACAAATAACAGAGAAATATATCTAAAAGTTTTATTTATTTATTTTTTTTTTTAATTTTTATTACTTGTTTTGTTGTTTGAGTAAAGCCGGCCAATAATGTTCTTTTGGGGATTTTTTTTTATTTTATTTTTTTTTTTTAGGGTTCTGTACCGCGACCATTCTTGATCTATTGTACCCCCTCTGGTGCCTAGGATGAGCTAGCTCATCTATAGCACCCTCTCCAGGTTTAAATCCCTGAGGAATCTCAGGATCCTGGAAGGTTGTAGAGTAGGTATTTCTTCCTCCCCTATCTTGTAACAACCCAGACTACTGAATCTTCTTTGAATGACGGCATCACAGTCCGTGAGGAGATGTTTCGGAGTTTCCTCCGCCTCTCCACAGAATCTGCATATGCCGTCACCTACTAGGCCAAGCTTTCTCAGGTGCCCCCTGAGTCTGCAATGCCCCGTAAGGAATCCCGTAAGAATACGGATCCTATTCTTACTCAGACTGATGAAGGCTTTCGACCTTTCCTGGTTGTAGCCATCCAGACAGATCTTAGCCTGCCTCAGTCCCGGGATGGTGTTCCAGAGACGAGCTCTCTTAGCCACCTCCTTCTTCTTAATTTCTTCTAAAAGTACTTGGTCGCTGACTCCACAAAAGGGCTCTGGCCCAATAAGAGGAGATGCAGCGCCTTCCTTTGCCAGGGCGTCAGCTACCTCATTACCTTCCACGCCGAATGTCCCGGCACCCAATGTAGGGTAACCTTATTACTCCTGCCTAGGTCATAAAGCTTGCCTAGGCATTCCCATACCATTTTAGAACTGATTACATAAGAGCTCAGTGCTTTAATGGCCACCTGACTGTCGGATAGGATAACTATCTCCTGATTCCGATATCCTCGATCAAGGTTCAACTGAACGCACTTTCCAATAGCGTAGATTTCCGCCTGGAAGATGCTAGGTAACCTACCCATGGGTTCTAAGTGTTTGATTCTAGGCCCAAACACCCCTGCCCCGGTTCCATCGAGGGTCTTAGACCCATCTGTATACCACTTAATGGCATGCTTGCTAATGCCGTCCAGGGCGGATCCATCGCTCCACTCTCCTTTCGTACTTAGCTTCGTAGAGAAATTTCTAACGAAGCTATATTTCTTGGTCATACTATCTCTAGGAAAGTCCCAGGGGAGGTAGCCAACAGAAGGAGGCATTCGCCTCCCAACCCCTAGCCCACATCCCCCCTTGCCCTCCCTAGAGATTCTGAAGAGGGCTCCCTTCGCCACTCGTTCCACCACTAGGTAGAGCGGTGTGAGATTGAGAACAACCTCAATCCCGGCTGTAGGACACGTCCTCATTGCTCCCGTCGTGCATAGGCACGCAAGGCGCTGTACTTTGTCAAGAGTCTTCTTGACCTTCTCAAGCTTGGTTCTGCTGTACCACGCTACTGCGCCATAGGTGATAATGGGTCTCACCATCATGGTGTACATCCAAATAAGAATTCGAGGAGGGCATCCCCAGGACTTGCCCGCCACCCTCCTGCACACCATGAGAGCGCGAGTAGCTTTACTGACAGTTAATTCAACATGTCTATTCCATTGGAGCTTACTATCCAGAGTTACCCCAAGATATTTAACCTCCTTCCTCCACTCTAGATCAACTCCAGCTAGCTGGATGCTTTTCAGATGTGGAAGAGCCCTGCGCCTTGTAAAAGGAACTACCGTGGTTTTCGCTGGGTTAATACCCAACCCCACAGAAAGGCACCATCTATTAGTGATGTCAAGACCCCTCTGTAGTATTTCACAGAGGGTATCCTCGAACTTACCCCTAGCAATTATGACGATATCATCGGCATACCCCTGACAGGAGATGTCGAGATCCGCCAGTTTGCAGAGGAGTTCGTCTACTACCAAACTCCATATTAGGGGTGACAAAACCCCCCCTTGAGGACAACCCCTGGTCGTACTGACTCTAATGGTTTCTTGGCCCACCATCGTCTCCACTGTTCGTGTGGACAACATCTCATTCACCCACCTCACCATGGTGCCGTCAACCCCCCTTTTAATTAGGGCCCTACTGACGGCCTCATGGGAGGTGTTGTCAAAGGCCCCTGCTATGTCAAGAAAGACACAGATGGCCGTCTCCTTGACATCTAGAGATTTCTGGATAGCACTCGTCAGCTCATACAGAGCGGTATCCGTTGATCTTCCCGCTCGGTATGCATGCTGTCGCGGGTGCAAAGGCACCCTCTCCAGAATCTCCGTTCTTATATAACTATCCAAGGCCTTCTCCATTGCCTTAAAAAAAAAGGACGTAAGGCAGATAGGCCTATAGGATTTGGGCAGGGTGGAGTCCTTATTCCCTGCTTTCGGGATGAACACCACCCTTGCCCTTCTCCATGGTCTCGGTATATATCCCGAGTGCCAAACTACTTCTAGTTATTCGAACCAGGTGTGGTAGGATCTCCGCTATGCCCCTCTGCATAAGGGCGGGAAAGACCCCATCCACCCCCCGGTGACTTGTATGGTAAGAACGAGCCAATTGCCCATTCCAGCCTTGAAGGTGTACAGATGGCTTTGGCTATTTCCCAATCCACCCTGCCGAGCCTGCCCGGTTTCATTGCTTCCAATACATCCTCCCACGGTAAACTCCCCGGGAAGTGAGTATCCAGCAGGAGTTGAGCCCTTTGCTCTCCATCTTGCGTATAACTGCCATCAGGATTCCTGAGTGACATATGAGCTCCCATGCCATGCTTGGCCATTGCTTTATGCAATCTGGCCGCCACCGGCAGGGAAACAGTCTCACCACAAAATTTCCTGAAGCTGTTTCTCTTGGCTTTCCTTATTTCTTTGTTGTAGGTTGTCAGCTCCACGGTGTAGCTCTGCCAGTCTCCCGTGCGTTTTGCCCTGTTATAGAGCCTTCGCACTCGAGACCTCAGCCTTGCCAACTCTTTGCTCCACCAAGGAGCATCCCTTTTTGCATCCCAAATTACCTTGCCATTCTTACCTGGCAGCCCGCAGATCTGTCCCCCGACTGTCCAGGGTTCTTGAATCAGCACCAGTCCTAGTAGCCGCTTAGTGAACAACCTTGCTATGTTGGCTGATGCCCCCTTAGCATGGTGTAAGTTCACCTGGGCTACCCCGGTGCTCAGTCCCGAAGCATGACTGTTCATGGAGGGGTGAGGGGAGAATCCCCTCCTCTTCCAGGAGCATCTGCTCCTCCTCCTCCTCTTCCTTTGAGAGGCTCACCCTGAGAGATGAGAGATCCACATCTCCCAGGCTCTCCCTTCGTTGGGCCTTCTCCGGGGAGCAATCCCGCGGTGTTACTTCATCTAGGGTGGAGGGCGAAGGAGCTTGATGCTCTTTCATGCCCGCCTCATCCTCGGACTTCCTAAGTCCTCTAACAGGGAGTTTACCAAAACGGTACCTGATCTGGTACCCCTCCCTCTTCAGTGCCTCGTACGATTGGCCGTCAATGCCGGCAGTCAGCACGAGGCCCGAGTTCTCTTCTTTGCAGCTAAGGACTTTCCACGCCATCGTGTTCAGTCCTTCGTTCTGGGCACTGACGATAGCTAATATCTTCTCTATGCCCTTGCCTTCACTACGCGGGAAGAACGTCGTAATAGTGTGCATCCTCGGGATATCTTCTCCCGAGCACGCCACCAGCTCTTCCCCCGTCCAGGTGCTCAAAGTCGATGCCTTTTCGTGCACCCAGTCCGCAGTCTGTTGGTTTGTACAGTCCAGCCAAAGCATGCCTGGACGGAAATGAATTCCCTCGAAATGGAGCTTATGCTCCCACCCGAGGGATATTTCCTCTACTAGCGCTTCTTCTAGTGCTGACAGCTCCTCAGCACTGAGCACCCTCTCCGGAAAGCCCCTCGGCATCACGCCCACCCTCACCACCCGCACTGCACCAGCATAGCTGGGGCCAGACTGGCGAGGGATAGGGCGCCCAGCCGAGGAGGGCCCGGCAAGTGCGACCGGATCGGAGGAAGTCACCCTCCTTCTCTTAACATCTTTCTTCTCGGGAGGTGTAGTATACCTCTCCCGCTTACCTTGCGCATGTTGAGGTGGGCTATTGCCCCTCTCATGTGCCCTATGCTTCTCTGCCTCCGCCCTCGCCTCCTGAGGGTTCATGCCCTCAGAGAGCG
Source organism: Triatoma infestans (assembly GCA_011037195.1). Classification (NCBI taxonomy): domain Eukaryota; kingdom Metazoa; phylum Arthropoda; class Insecta; order Hemiptera; family Reduviidae; genus Triatoma; species Triatoma infestans. The sequence goes on along the minus strand of JAAEAF010004742.1, from coordinate 69,892 downwards.
CGCGGAGGTACCATCTGACGCCTGCCCCACTAAGACCTCTTCTCAGGGGGTCATCCATCGCTCCCGGTTGTCCCGGAGGCGGCAGCGGCAGCGTCCTCTTCTTCCCCTTGAGGAGCTTTCTCCTTCCCGGTGCCTCCGCCATCTTACCTGCACCAGGAGGAAGAGCTGGAGCCTCTTGCTCCCTTCCTCATCCTTCTTACCCATCTGAGACTGGTCCGCCTGACGAGCACAGCTCGCCCTGGCGGTACCAGGTCCAGCGGTTCCTTCGTTACCCCTGGGAGCTTGCTCCTGAGGGGTCCGATGCTCAGCATGCACAACAGCGGTTACTTGCCCGCTTCTCCACCTGTGCATGTCCAGCCTGATGAGCAATGCTCATCCCACTTGTGCTAGGTACCACCCGCACATCCACTTCACTAGGAGCGAGCTCCTTTGTGCTCTGGACTGCACGAGATGGTACGGCGGCGCCTGCCCGCCCAGTCTTCCGGCTCTTCTTCTTTCTTCTTCTCTCCTTGTTTTTTGGGTGCTTCCATATCTGGTCCCACGAGGAGCTGGGGAATTCTTGAGTCGACTGTGCCAGAGCCCCGCATGACACAGCAAGGCCATTTATTACTCCCTGATTTGGCCCGGTTTCAGAGAGGCACCGTTATAATACAGCCTGTATTACCCCCCGGCTGCAAACCTCCATGGGCACGGTACGCATAACACCCTGTTTTGGGGGGAGGTGTATCTCCGAGGCTGCCCCCAGGGACACCGCCTCGGATGACCGACGGGTACACCTATTCCGTCGGGGACTTTTATCGACGTCCAGGTCTAGATCCGCCGAGTTCTGTAACAAACAGGGTCACCTCTTGTAGGGTGCAGTAATACTAAATGCTGCGCTCGGACGGTCCTGATGAATAGGAGGTGAAGCCTGCTATTCACCCTGGGGTATCCCCACCAATCTGGGGATTAGAATAAGGTTCACACCGTGGGAACTCAGTGCAACTTCGCCATCATTATCCTATTTCTAGAAAAACATGATTAAAAGAAATCAAACTTTCATATTCCTGGTAAACAGCAAGTTTTGCAATCTTCTCAAACTTATTACAAGTTTCCACCGGAAATACCGTGTTTTCTTACTGAGTACGAAAACCAAATCGTTTTCCAATCCAATAGTCATTTATGTGCGTATTTATGTTAACAGAATTATCATTTCAAAAAAAATATATCAACCGAAAGTGCGACTTTAATAAATACTTATTTTTACTTTACTTTCTCTTACTCCTGGTAAGAGGAAGTATTGTAATCGTGTCAAATTTTCGATCGAGTTTTCACCGGAAATATCCGTTTTGAGGTCCCCTGAGTCCAAAAAAGTGGTTATTAGGAAATGGTCTGTTGTGTGTGTATGTGTGTGTGTGTGTGTGTATGTGTATGTGAACAGCTTACTTCAAAAACGAAAAACCGCAGAAAGTTCAAACTTGATATTCTGTTTAGTTATCACCATGGGATCTGACAGTGGGTCATCTGTCAAAATTCCGCAACCGAAAGTACCACTTTACTAGTTTTTTTTTTACGTTTTCGCGATTTTCTCAAAAATGGCTCCAACGATCTTCTTCAAACTTGGTATATCAACTACACATGCTAACAACTACAACTTTTATTTGAAACATTTCTCTGGGGAAATTCATTTAAGGGTACTTCTGGAGGAGGGGTGGGGTTAGATTTTCATCTTAACTGCTATTTGAGTTTATTAGACATTTCTGTCATCTAAATAATGTTAATTAGAATTAAATATGTTGTTGAAATTCCGAATTTGAAAAATCGGATAACCGGATGTGCGTTTCTTTTAACACTTTACTAAATGATTTTTTTCACTTTTTCGCGATTTTCTCAAAAATGGCTCCGACGATTTTCTTGAAACTTCTAATATAAACTAAGCATGCAAAGATCTACATCATTTTTTTAAAACATTTCTCTGGGAAAATTCATTTAAGGGCACTTTTAGGGGAGTGATTGGGTTACAGCTTCCTCCAAAGTGCTATCATAGTTGATTATACAATTCTATCATCTAAACAAAATTAATTAGAAATAAATAGATGGCTAAAATTCCGTGTTTCAATAAAATTAGTAAACCGGAAGTGCTTTTACTGAGTAGATTTTTCAGTTTGCGAAGAATTTAATTAAATTTGGTACATAAACTTGAAAATGCGCCAATTTTAATTTTGAGAACTGGAACTGATTTTTTACAGTTTTACATGATTTTCTAGAAAACAGCTAGCTATAACGATATTCTTAAAACTAAGTATACTGTCTACATACATAAATACCTGCCACTTTTATCTCAAACGTTTCCGTGGGGAAAATTAATTTTGGGGAGTGTTGTGGGGGCGTTCTGCTTTCCGTATAATTTACGGCTTTACCACCTACATAATATTAATTAATAATTACACATTAGAAGCATTGATAGAATTCTAAATTTAAACAAAATCGAAAATGGCTCCAATGATTTTTCTTTAAACTTGGGAATGCTGGTTGCATAAATAGAAACGTGAAGTTTTCCTCAAAAATGTCATTTTAAGTTATTATATAAAGCACAAATGTGATCAATCAATTTTAGATCAATGAAACAATATAAAAATTAATGAAAATTAATTTTTCGAAAAAACATAACTTCATCCACAAACTTCTTTAAATTTGTCGATGTTTTTATGTAGCAAATAATACTAATGCTTGAAAATCGGAATTTTGGCAATCTATTTATTTCTAATTATTATTAATTTTGTTTAGATGATAGAATTGTATAATCAACTTTGTTTGGAAATCATAACCCCTACTTATCACTAAAAACCGATTCCCCCCCGGGAAACCGACTTTCCCCAGAGAAATATTTCAAATATAAGTTGTAGCTCATTAGATGTTTTATTCATATATCAAATTTGAAGAAAATCGTTGGAGCTATTTTCGAGAAAATCGCAAAAAAGTAAAAAAAAAAAGAAAAGACATTTAATACAGTTGTACGTCCAGTTGAGGAATTCCAACACATAACTTACTGTCAGATCTCATGATGGATACTTAAACGGAATATCAAGTTCGATTTCCTGCGTTTTTAGTTTTTGAGCTATGTTGTTCACATACTCGTACTTAAGCCTGAACAGTACTTTACTAAAAGTTACTTTACTGAACACTAGTTTACCCAAAATTTCTTATTAGGTACCCCTTTTATTTTCAGTTTATGCTTGTATCAGCCTGTAGAAAGATCTACGCGATTTTTGAGAGTTGAATCTAGATACATATTTGGGCGGTTTGCGTCACTACTTAAAAAAGGCACCTGCCACAAACCCGCTTCCGAAATTAATGAAGTAGAGACGAAGCCTCTGTACAGATCACGGGCTGCATGGATCTGGTTCACAAAATTTAGAGAGGATGATATCAGCCCTGGAAAGTAAGCTTCAACCAGGACGTCCTCTCTCCTTAGATTCAGCACTTCTGGTGACAGCTTTGGTGCTGGATTCTTGCACCAGCACCAGAAAACTTTGAGATGAATTAGGCTTCTCCCAGTCAACCATAAACCGCCACCTGTGAGCAGCCGCCATAGTTCTCAGAAGCTGCCGGATACATACACATCAATTTAAGCCCCAACAACAAGCCGTACGTCGACTTAAAGTCTATAAAACCTTTCTTCAAAACCCGAGTGATGTTTGTTGCATCAAACTTGTGATGAAAAGTAGGTTTATTTCGACAATAAACAAACAAAAACAATGAATTAAATCTGGCCAACCAGCTGTACCGTCACACAAATGGAAAGTTTTGAGAAAAAAAATGATGCTGTGCGTAGGTTTCTACGAGGGCGTCATTCATTTTGAGCTAGTTCCTGACCGTCGTGCGATTTCATCCAAAATCTACTCTACTCAGCTAGAACGCGTACAACACTCCGTTTTGGCTGCGAAATAACCCTGTTGAGTTAATTGACATTGACGTTGAGTGCAAGGCCCCGCACACGTCACGTCAAACGCTCTCAGTAATCGAAGAACCCTCACGCAGCTTACAGCCCAGATTTGCACCCTCTGATTACTTACCTTTTCAGCTCCATGGTCCACTTTTTACATGGTAAACAATTAACAAAGACAGAGAAGGTGAAAACGGGATGTTTGAAGTTTTTTGCCTCCAAAGATAGCTCCAGGTATGGGGAAGGACATGGAATTATTGGCTCTCAGATGGGTTCAAGTTGTAGAAAATGATGGCCTGCATTTGGAGGAATAAGCTAAGAAGGTGAGTAAACAAACCATTTTTGGATTGTAAGGTGAAAAACGCAGACTCTTATAATGTTTGTACATACACAGACAGACCATTTTTTAAAAATCACTTTTTCGGATTCAAGGGACTTCAAAACGTGTATTTGTTGTAAAAACTCCATATCGCAAATTTGACACGATCGCTGATAGGATTAAGAAAAAGTAAGACTGATATATATAGATCTTATATATTATATATATATATATATATATATTATATATAGAGAGAGAGCGAGATGAGAGAGAGAGCGAGAGAGAGAGAGTGAGAGAGAATGAATTCTATGTGAGAGATATGTACGTTGAGACGAACATTTAAAAATATACAATTTTTAAAATACAAAATTGGGAAAAGTAAATAATACATAATAAATAGAAACAGTTAAACAAATACAAAAACAGAAAAGAAATAAAATTGTTTACAATAATAAAATGGAAAAAGCGTGGAATATAATAAGGGTTCTTTTTAAAATGTAAACATTGAAAGAATTACAAGTTAATAAACATTTTAGTTTTACTGGTGTAACTTAGATACAATAGAAAGGAAACTTTCTTTTGTTTATTTATAAAAACAAAACAAACTTTGTGTTTCTTCATTACTAAATTCTTATTGTTATTATTTTGTATATAACCCAAAATAAATATGTAATGTACTATATTTTTTTTAATTAAAAATAATATTTTTGTTATTATTTGTTTATGTTATTTTCTTGATTAACTCATAAAATGTAATCGTTTAGTCGTACTTATCTGGCTGTTTGTCTGATTGCAAGAGCAAACACCCAAGAAAAAAATCTGGTGTGAAACACTCACACAACCTTCTCTTATTTCAGTTTAAAATAATTGTAATTAAAAAATTTTATACTTAGAATAGCAAATTTAATGAAATTCGGCAGTGTTTTTATCGGAGAAAATCACAAAAACTATTTAGCAAAAACTCACTTTACTAATTTTTTTTGAAACTCGAAATTTTGGCAATCTATTTATTTCTAATTAATTTTGTTTAAACGGTAGAATAATTGTGTAACCAACTGTGATAGCACTTTAGAGGAAAATATAACCCCTAACCCTCCACCAAAAGTCCCCTTAAATGACTTTACCCAGAGAAATGTTTCAAATAAAAGTTATAGCTCATTATATTGTGTAGTTGATGTAAGTTTAAAGTAAAGCGTTTAAGCCATTTTCAAGAAAATCGCAAAAAAAAAATTAAAAAAATCCATTTAGTAAAGTGGCACTTCTGGTTGATTTGTTCAATACCATATTCTTAGGTGTCATGCTAACTACTCGAAAACTAAATATCAAGTGTGGAACTTTCTGCGATTTTTGCTTTTTGACTTATACTGACTACACCCAAACCAATTTCATGACAACACTTTTTCAGTCTCAGGAGACCTCAGCACGTGTCTTTTCAGTATTTCAAAACTTGATATAGAAAATTTGACACGATTATAATACTTCCTTAATAGTAGTTAAGAGAAAGTAAAAATTCATTTCAAATAAATGTACGGAATTTGTGACGTTAAATTTCAAATATATGGGATTAGTTGTATGTAATTGGCGCGCTATTCAACTCTCCTCTCTGCTTGGGTAAGTAGGTTGGTACATTTCTTCTCCCACTACTATTTTAGGACAAATGAACAAAATTATTAAGTTAAAAGAATATTTGTTATTTTATATAACTATTTTTAACTAGGTAATAATACGTTTAAATAAATGAATTTACTCAAAAACTTTGTAAATTACAGTAAAAGAATGTCATAAGTGTGGAAAATTCACACTTAAACTTATGTCCAAGGAACTGTTGAGGCTCTCCTTAAACAAATTCTAAAAAAAAAAAATCGACTATTACGAATCGATATTTTTTGAACTGGTAGTGGGGTGTTTTGTTAGAATCGATTGTTTGGCAGCCGGCATTCAGTTGTCTTTTTCACTTTCAGTCATAGGTTTGCTGCTTGCATGTGAATTGTCTACCGACGGAAAGTACAAAACATCTTATTGTGTATTTATGAAGTGTTAAGACTGTTAGTTTCTGTTTATAGTTTTATATTCAGTGTTATAATTATTTATTGCTAAAAACAGGAAACCAAAAAGATAATCATTCTAAGAGTGATATAAGAATTTGGTGTTTCAGACATATTAATTTGTCTATTTTTTCCTTCATAATAAAAACGAGCCATTTAAGAACTTTTCATAACAAAATTTAATTACAGTTCATCTTTTTTTCGAACAAAAGTTTTTGATAAATTTTTATTTTAGTATTAATTCCGGAAAAATCCAATACTTGGTAATATATACTGCATTAATTAAGGTATGTGAAACCATACATGTGTCTTTGCTTAGCCTAATTTTAATAGTGTATTTCCTTACAGTCTTAGTTATTTGTTTTCTAATAGTTTTTTTTTTTTACTACCGTAAGTTTAAATAAGTTTTTTTTTTTTTTTTTTTAATATGTAGGTAATATTAAAAATTTTAATTAGGAAAAAAAAAATATTTTGACACTAAATTTGAGCTTGCTACGTTTTTTTTTGATCACACATACAGGTTATTAGATACAATTTTTTTTCGAATAGCCTTTATGTGTGTTAAAAAAAAAATGCTGTAAACCCAAATTTAGTGATTGAGGAATTATTATCGTTTCTAACATTCATGATTTCAAATAAATTCTATCAACTGGAAGTGTGACTTATGGTTTTTTTTTTTCTTTCGGTTTTTAGTGATTTTCAACTCCATCGATTTTTCTTTTAACTTCAACTTCTATCTACATACTTAAATAGCTCATCACTTTTATTTAAAATTGATATTTTTGGCGGTTGGTTATGAGTGAACAGAGCGTTATGCTACTTTCCTCTATAGCAGAGGTGTTCAATCTTTTGGGTTATTCGGGTCGCATTCGAAGAAATGTCTTGGGCTGCATTTAAAATACAAACACTAACGTTAGCTGATGAGCAAAAATATAATATTCCTATTATCCGGTTCTATATTATTCAATTCATAGTAGGTACGAAAGCCGTTTAAGAAAGAGATTGTGTTAGAATCAAGTATCTATTTGCGATTACTACTATAATACAAATCTCCATGAGTGCTCTACAGATATTTTGGTTCTAATTTTACTCTTCGTATACTTCATCCTTGTACATAGTTGTTCAAGTTGATGTTGCTTAAAAGCGAAGACAAGTATAAGGCAAGGCAGGCTTATGAGGCAAGGATTATTTATTTCTCTGGGAAGATAGGATTTATAAAGTCCAATTTTTTAAATTGAATATCAGATTGCAGCTCTTTAAGTTCTTTTTGAAACTATAGGCAGGTAATAGTTACAGTTTCTCTCTTCCATTTTCTTTGTATTGTTAATTTAAAAAAGAATTTCTTTTATTATACATTTACATTTCATACTATTGTCATTATCATGATTCTGATTATTTAATTTTTTAATTTGATAATTGTGTATCTATTATGATTAAGATGAAATCTTGTTGTGTATCTGATATCAACTCAACTTCTTGCCTTAAACAAGTTATTTTCTTTTGTGTAATAAATAAATAATTAAATTGAATTATTTTGTTTGGCACATTTAACAGAAAAAAGATATTGCAGTGATTTTTGGGATTATATGTTAGGGCACTTCACATAAGTCCCGCTCAGGTCTTCTGGGTTCGAAAAAAGTGTTGTTTTTTTTCTGTGTGTATGTAAACGCAGACGAAATCCGCAGAAAGTTCATATTTAACATTCTGTTTCAGGATCTGTCAAAATTCCTTGACCGGAAAGTTACCACTTTACCGAAATCGATTTTTTTCATGAATTTTCTTGAAAATTACTCCAACGATTTTTTTTTAAAGTTTGTATATCAAGTAAGCTTCAACTTTTATTTGAAACATTTTTCTGGTATGGCTGGTTTTGGTAATGGGGTGGAACTGTGCTTTCCTTTAAAGTGCTGTTTTAGTTTATCCCTTCATCTAAATAATATTAATTAGAATTTAATACATTGCCAAAATTCTGAGTTGAAGGAATCGTATAAGAAACTAAAACTATTACTTTAGTGGAAAGAAATTTCCACCTGCCCCAAAACCCCTTTTAAATGATTTTTTTCCAGAGACATGTTTCATATGAAAGTTGTAGCTCTTTATATATGTGTAGTTGATATATAAAGTTTAAAGAAAATCGTTGGAGCTAATTTAAAAAAAAAAATTCTGAAAAATCTTTTCAATAAAGTGGTACTTCCTTTTGATCAATATCTTATTGTCGGGTCTCATGCTAGTCTTTTAACTTAATATCAAGTTTGAACTTTAGGTGATTTTTCGTTTTTGTGTTATGCTGAACACACACACACACACACACACACACATACATAACAAGTAATAAATTTTTTGATTTTAGGGGGATTCATGAAGAATCTTGTTGGGTTTGTTCAATGTTACTGCCATCAAACACAATGCAATCACATTCAAGCTTTGGATATTTCATTGCCCTCTGTATTCATGTTGAAAATTTATCCGTTTTATAATATTGTATTAAGTACAGTAAGAGATAGTCGTATGGAGGTTTTACTGCTGTAAAACACAGTACAGCACAGATTGTCTCCCAAACTTATTTCCTAATGCCATATATTTGAAATGGATTATACGATAAATTTTAATTAAATTACCTTTATTTTACAGAACCAATCATGAAGGAATCACTGCCACTTATGTTGGCAGTTTTATTTTTAGCTGCGTTAATCAAAGCGGACGATATTTCGGTAAGTATATTATTGTATTGTATCATTATGGCAGAGGTTTATTGTATTATATTCTTGGGATAAGACAGTTGTCTCCTACGTATAAAAAATTTGGTCGCAAAGATTTTACGAATACAACTTAAAAATTAAAGACAGACAGGGTCAAAATATAGTCTCACAAATCTACTTCCTTAGAGACTACTTATCCCAAACTAGGTTATCCTTGGAGCAAGATAGTTTCTGTCATTGTTCCTAGAACGTAGCAACAGTATAGAACTGTGGACACACGAAGGGTAGAGAAGTTATCCTAATTAGCCTCACAAATCTAACTCTACAGAGTCTAGCTATCTCAAAACTAGGTTCTCCTTGGAGCAAGATAGTTCCTGTCAATGTTCTAGAACATTGACATTCTAGAATCAGTTTGATCTAATGAACCGGCCTAGAGGCCGGAGAGAAAGTGCTTCTCTATTTATCCACCTAAATCTAGCTACTCAGAACTCCTCATATATCCCACAGTAGCACATTCTTGGAGGAGAGACAGCAGCTGCCAGTGTTGTAGAACACAGAACCAGTTTGTTACACTTGAATTTGGCCATCATTAAATGGCAGAGAGGTACCTTATTTAATCCCCAAAAAAAATCTAACTCCTCCTAGCCTCCCCATAAATCTCCAGACTAATATTCTTGTATTCTGAGAATAAAGTAGCAACCTGCTTGTCTTTTAGAACGTAGAATCAATTTTGGTCCATGGCTTTGGGCAGTTAATGAAGGTTAATGAGACCATCCTGATTAAGTACCAAAAAATCTCTACCTTCTCAGACACTCCCCCATTTGTTCGAACTTAGAAGATAGCTCCTACCTGCCTTCTAGAACATACAACTGATTTGGTCCTGAAGACTCATAGAATTCGGCCATCAATGAAGGCCAGAGAGGCGGCGCTTGGAAGGTGTCACACAGATGGATCCACCGTTAATCTAAGTCCTCCCTTTGAGTAATAGGGGAGAGCGGATCTTTAAAATCATCTTAGAATAATGATAGGATTGTCCTGGTTTTGTTTTTTCAGTATAGTTATTCAACTCTATCTTTATTGCAGGCAAAACCAAATAGAATCGACATGGATGCCTTGAACAAATTAATCGCTGATAAGGATCCTCATTTTGTTGAAACGTTTAACGATAAAACGGTTCTAAACAAAAAATGGATTGTGTCTTCAGCGAAGAAAGATGGAATCGAAGCTGATATTGCTGCTTATGATGGTAAGAGTCCATTGGCCAGATATCTGCCCACTGTTCAAGTATAAATGTATATTCTTTTGAAACCCAGGATTTTGGCAACACATTAAATTCTTATTAATTTATATAGACGATAGAATTGTATAATATACTGTAATGGCAGTTTAGAGGAGAGGCCCTAACGTCACTCCCCACGCCCCAAAAGGAATGTTCCCGGAAAAACGTTTAAAGAAAATCATTAGTTGTTTTTTTGTTGGTGTACTTTTTTGGCTGTTATTATTTTAATTCTTCAGTAGGATGATAAATATGAACCTTCTTACAGCCATAAGTTTATTTTATTTATTTTATCATTATTTAAATTATAATATTTCCCGACGTTTCGACACTCCACGTGTCATTGTCTAGGGATGCTTATACAATTACTTTGTTAAATTTTTATTAAGTATGTGTTTTATTTTGTACCTAATACTAAGGCTCCGTTATTATTTAATTCTTTAAAATTTATGATTTTGTAACACTTGATGTAATTTATGATTTTGTAACACTTGATGTGTTACCGTCTACTGTTCTTTATATTTATGTTAATTTATTAAAATTTTTATCGCCTTATAATGTATTAGGGTACCCTAATACATTATAAGGCGATAAAAATTTTAATAAATTAACATAAATATAAAGAACAGTAGACGGTAACACATCAAGTGTTACAAAATCATAAATTACATCAAGTGTTACAAAATCATAAATTTTAAAGAATTAAATAATAACGGAGCCTTAGTATTAGGTACAAAATAAAACACATACTTAATAAAAATTTAACAAAGTAATTGTATAAGCATCCCTAGACAATGACACGTGGAGTGTCGAAACGTCGGGAAATATTATAATTTAAATAATGATGAAATAAATAAAATAAATTTATGGTTGTAAGAAGGTTCATATTTATCATCCTATTGAAAAATCATTAGACTTTTTTTTTTAATAGAAAATAGCAAAAAAAAACAACTAAAAAATTCATTCAGTAAAGTGGTATTTCCGATTGATTAATTTTGACTAAAACCTTACTGTCCGGGTCACGCTGGCAGGACTTAAAACGAAATATCAAGTTTATACTTTATGTAATTTTCCGTTTTTGAATTATGCGGACACACACATATATATACCAATTTCTAGAAACCACTTTATACTTTTGCGTGTGTCAAATCAGGAAACTCCAACATACGAGTTGTATTATGACAATGTTATGTTGAGGCTTTCTTCAAAAGTACCGCTACAGTACAATGTATGGTACTATCACCTGCATAGTAAGGTAAATTAGGTTGCATTGCCAGAATTCCAAATTTGAAAATAGGTTAAGCAGAAATGTGATTTTACAAACTAGGTTTCTGAGTTTTTTTTTTAATTTTCTCGAAAATGGCCGCAAAGACTTTTTTGTGTTTGCATGGTGGGAATTAAGGGAGTTAAATAAATAGTAAAAATTCCATTTTTTAAGGAAATTAGTCACTTAGTTAAATTTTTGTACCATCTCTTACTTCTAGTAAGAGGAAGTATTGCGATCGTGCCATGTTTTTTCGAAATTGAGTTTTTGTTATAGGACCCCCTGAATGCAAAAAAAAGGTTATAGCGAATGATCTGGTGTGTGTGTGAAACGAAAAGTTGCGGAAGCTTAAACTTGGTATTCCGTTTAGGCAATACCACCGCATCAGACACGAAGATTTCGGGCAAAATCCACCAACCGGAAATGGTACTTTCCAAAATATAGTTTTTCGAGATTTTCTCGAAAACGACACCGAACTATTTTCTGTAAACTTCGTATATTATCTACATACATGAATACCTATCACTTTTATTTGAACCATTCCCCAGGGGGTTCTGGGGGAACATTAGCGTTATGCTTTCCCTTTATTACCACTTCAGTATAATATATGCCTTTCCCACCTACATAATATTAATTCACTTCAGAAGTGAAGTAAAGCGGTTACCGGAAGTGCGATTTTACTAGAGTAGATTTTTGAGTTTTTTGGAATTTTCTCGAAAACAGCTCCGATTTTCTTTAAACTTGGAATGGCATGCTTATTGCATAGATAGAAACGTATTACTTTCGTTTGAAACATTTTTCTAAAAAAACTGGTTTAGTAGTTAAATTTGCCGATTCCAAAATTTGCTTTGTTGGTTTTGACATAGAGCGCTCCACATAAGGTCGCTCAGGTGTACAAGTAAAATCCCCACCCCTATTTTTATGGTCAGCCCAACTAAACATTGTAACGATGCAATTTTAAAGATTAAATTGTATTAAAATTACAGTAAGAGAAAGTCGTATAAGTGTTTCTTACCAGATTTTTTTTCCCATAGGTGACTGGTTGATCGATGCACCGATGAAACATGCCCTGCTTGACGATTTTGGCCTTCTTTTTAAGCAGAGGGCTAAGCATCGTGCAATTTCAGCTTTGCTTAAAAAAGATTTTGTGTTTGACCAGACGCCATTTGTTCTACAGTATGAAGTACTTTTCCAGGAAGGTCAGGAATGCGGTGGTGGATATATTAAACTAATAACTGGCGATCGTAATACCATAAAGCTACAAGAATTCCACGATAAGACACCCTATACTATCATGTTTGGACCGGATAAATGTGGCAGTACTAGCAAGGTATTTTGGAATGTTTTGCCCAGTTCTGTCTAGTATGCTTTAGAATGGGGTTTTTCATTTGATTTGGTCAGTCAGAATCCTGGGATATTGGTTAGAGGGAAGTGCCTCAAGCTGATGGAAGGACTCCATCGACTCTCTCGCTGAATTGGGCATTAAGCTGGGTACTCAGTGCTTGCAGCGTATGCGAGAGAATACGGGGGTGAATTTCGCCCTACCTTGAAGGTTCAAGTAGACCTCTTATGGATCGGAGGTTGCATGAGAGCCTTCACGCATTGGTCTAATGGTTAACGCACTCCCCAGAGAGCAATTGTTGACCCAGTATCTTGAGAAAAAGTGGAAAGTTAGAGTTGGTAGCGAAGGCCAGAACTAATTGGCGGCCTGCTTACCACACTCCGAACACAAAAAAATCAACGCCTGGCAAGTTTTGGCCTGCTATGGGCGGTTGCGCAAAAGGTTTCATGGGTCCGGTACCTTTCTGCGATGTATCTAGAACAGTCAAGAAAGCAATCTTAAAAGTCCCTTTATTATAATTCAGAGGACGGGAGGGTAAACCAAACCTCTCTGAGCCGTTATAGCTACTCAAAGTAAAATAATAACTTGCGGGTCTAGAACTAGAATCCAGACCCGGGTTCTTACCCAATTAAGATTCACCACAATCCGTACACAAATCGAACAAAAACCTAAGCTCTTCCACCTAAGACATCCTGTTTCCGACCAAAGATAGTGAATCTAATTTCCTCACAACCCAAGCAATCTGTGAGAGGTGTTTGGGTGTTTTGCTTCCTCTGCCTCACGAACTCAGAACAAGAGGGTTGTAACATAAGATCCATCAATAAAGATGTCTCCTCAAATCGCAGTCCCCGTGAGAGATCCAACCTGGGACGAGTCCATGAAATATACAGCAACATCTTCCCTTAGCCGTGTCCGGACCCCTAATGAGCCATCTTAGACTGCTGACGACCCACTGGACTCATCTGATATTGATCTTAAAAGTCCTAGGTTCGCAAGTGATCAATGGCCCAATGCTGGAGATTAAAATGGCCCATTGATTAAAGGCAGGCATTAAGCAACCCTTGCAGGGCTCTCCCCAGAATGACTAGGAAGGGTATTGGAAGGATTTGGTGCATTGGAACTCGGGAGTTAAGAAGCTGTTTGTTGGTGCTTCATCTGGAACTTATTCAAAAAGAGGTTAAATATTAGAAGAGAGTGGAGCAATAAATCCGCTTTGGATAATATAAAAGGGCATAGCCATTAAGGCTGGCAACGGGGATGGGTCAAGTATTCCTCAGGGAAACTGTGGTTGAGCATAGAAGCGGCACTTGGAAAATCAGTTGGGAAATTCCACAGCCCATAACCTCTTAAGGCCATGGTCAAGCAGTTTAGTATTAGCCGTGCCTTTCCACCAGTTCTTTATCGGAGGATAGGAACGCTGCTAGTTAGTTTTAATGTAATCACATAATTTCTTCTTTGTTTCTTCCAGGTTCACTTCATATTTCGCCACAAAAATCCCATAAATGGTTCATTCGACGAGAAACACGTGAAACCAATGACGAATCGTGTGGACGAGATCTTTACCGACGGCAAACCGCACCTCTTTGGACTTGTATTGCTGCCTGATAATTCTTACAAAATTCTTATCGATCAAAAGGTAATTTATTCTGAATTAGAGCTTGTAGAGAATGGGGTTATCTGGGGTTGGTTCAATATTACTGGCGCTCTCTTCTGGACTATATTCTATTACTTCTACTACCTGCCTGGGGAGGTTCTTGTCTCCTCTATATTCCCCATTTTATATACAATTGTATTAACAGCAGTGAGAGTGTTACACACTAGATTTTTTGTCTCTTTGTTTACAGGTGGTAAATGAAGGATCATTGCTGAATGATTTCACCCCCCCAGTAAACCCTCCAGCTGAAATTGATGATCCAACGGATGTTAAACCAGAAAATTGGGACGATCGCGAAAAGATACCCGACCCAATGGCAACCAAACCAGAAGACTGGGACGAAGATGCACCCCCTACTATACCGGATCCAACGGCAACAAAACCAGATAACTGGTTGGACAATGAACCTTTATATATTAGGGATCCATCAGCGGAAAAACCTCATGATTGGTTAGTAGAATTTCTCGATTTAAGTGAGTCTATGTGGGTGAGGGAACTAGTACACTGCAACTTTAAAAGATCTATTGTGCCCCTTCCAAGTCAATTTTTTCTAAGAAATTTCAAGATCTGGTCGTCCTATAAATATACAGGCATCTAAAGGCCAGTGCCCGTCAGCAGGAGTGTTTAGTCTCCAGTATTTCACCCACACAAAATCTACAGTTGCTATCACGTTCTACAACTTTTGCAGCCGACTTCCAGAAAAGCTTATTTTCTCTCGAATTCTGAGAGCAAAGAATCCCAGAGTAATGGTTTTCCTTTGACTTCCTTCTCGTTTCTGTGCACGAGAGATAGTCACTTACAACAAAAGGATATCTTGTGGGGCCCATGATGCCGGAGGGGAGGGTTTGCTGCGCTTTTTCTCTCGGTGCTCTGAACATCCCCCGAACATTCTTATTTATTTCTGTCCAGGACATTAGGTTTGCTGAAACATCCAATGATTTTCTTTGAACTTGGTTTTATATATGTACATACATATGCCTATCACTTTTAACTGAACAAATTTTCCTGGGAAAATTGATATTTGCAGGAATCTGGGTGATATTAGATTTGTTAGGTGTTATTCAGATTTGGATATTTTTTTGTTTGGGAGTGTTTCACACCAGATTTCTGAAAAATCTCTGGCGTCCGGAGTTTGCTCTGTGCATACGTCCACCACCCATCAAATATAAATATGACCCTTCGAACTCGAGACCTTCGCGGCGTTTCAAATCCACCAACTATTCCCCGGCCTTTTGTGATTTTCCCACTTCTAAACTCCCATCGTTTTCTTTTTGTGTACAGGGACGTTGAAATGGACGGCGAATGGGAAGCACCGTTGGTACCGAATCCAGCGTGTGAAGATGCTGCTGGTTGTGGTGATTGGACACCTCCAATGATAAATAATCCAGCTTACAAAGGCAAATGGACACCTCCTTTAATACAAAATCCAGACTATAAAGGCAAATGGAGTCCAAAGAAGATACCTAACATCCATTATTTTGAAGATAAAACACCTTTCAGGATGGAAAAAATTGTAAGAAGAACAGAATTAGGTTCAATTTTTTACTTACTCTTATTTTACTCCTAGTAAGAAGAAGTATTACAATTGTGCTAGAATTCCGAAATTGAGTTTTCACCGGAAGTTTGGGGTCCCCTGCATACGAAAAAATGTTTTTAGCGAGTGTGTGTGTGGTTCTTGACAGAATATCTCAAAAACGAAAAAGTCGCAGAAACTCAAACCTAGTATTTCGTTTAGGTACTACCACCACATCAGATACGGAGATTGCAGGCAGAATGTATCAACCGGAAGTGGCGACTTTACTGAATTTTTTTTTTTCATTTTTTCGTAATTTTCTCGAAAACGGCTCCAAAGATTTTTATTCAACTTTGTATACTATCTACTTACATAACTACCTATCACTTTTATTTGAAACATTTTTCTGGGAAAATTGATTTTTGGGGGGAAACAGTAGCGTTATGTTTTCCTTTAAAGTACCACTTCAGTATAATATATGTTTTTACACCTAGATACTATTAATACGCAAATTTGATTTGATATGATTCTAAATTTGATTTGATCATAAATTCTAAATTTGAAGAAAATCGGCTTACTGAAAGTGCGACTTTACAGAAGAGGGTTTCGAATTTGGGGGGGGGGGGGATTTTCTCGCAAATGTCTACAACGATTTCATTAAAACACAGGTATAGCACTCATTAGCAGAGGTATCACTTTTTTGTAAACTTTTTTTTTATAATTTTTTTGGGGGAAACAAAACTGGCAAGTTTTAAAGGGACGGAGCCCCCATATCTGTGCTTGAATAATGCTTGTCTGTTCTTTTATCTCTGTTTTTTTTTTTTTTCTAGGTAGCTGTAGGATTTGAGTTATGGTCCATGTCTCCGAGCATTATGTTTGACAATATCTTGCTGACAGATTCTGAAGAATTTGCCAAACTTTGGGCTGAATCAACTTATGACATGAAAATACAAAATATTGAGCAGAGTGCCGTAAGTTGAACTTAAATTTTATTTTCTTTATTTTAAAAAAAATTATTTCATAACAACAGGAAGTGCCGCCACCTCTAAGCGTATCTAGTCTCAGAGCGTCTAAGCGTAATTAGAGCGAGAACCCCCAATGATTTCGGGTTTAGCTGTTTAAGCTTCCGTTAAAGTATAGTAGTTTTAAAAGGGCACGGCGTTTTGGAAAGATCCGTGCCGCCTTACAGGTGTCCCGGGATGAATCTTCTTAATCCTACCCCTTCCTGGAGTTGTATAAGGCGTCCTCACCATCTATCTCTGCTCACACAGAATCTGCAAGTAATGGGGTATGTATTAAAAAAAAAAAATGACCGTTTTTCTAACTAAAGAAGTTGCATTGACTTTAAAAGCCATCCACATAGGTCTGATGTTTACAAACACGATTATATTAATCTTGAGACTGTATAGTGTTTCTACACGTATTATGTCCCCTTCCAATAGTCAGTTCAATTGGTGTGCAGCTGCTGTGCCTGTACGTGCTGTGTCTGAAATCGAAGGGCAAGATGTCCTTGAACAGCGTACTACCCGGCGTTGGTTTCAAAAATTGTATAGTGCTGATACGACCTTAGAAAGAAAGACAGGTTTAGGGCGGCCATCAAATGACGTTTATGAAGTTTGATGAGGAAGCTGTCCGAGTCATTCCAACCACAAGTACTCGAGAACTTGCTGTAGAACTAGAAGTGTCTTAAAGATACCGTTAGCCGCTATCTCCTGCTACGGGAATGTAAAAAGGAGATGTAGGATAGTAGTCGCATGGAGTTACACTTCAGCAGGCCGCTGTGAATTTTTGCTAACTCCCGCCCCCCAAACCATTTGACATGCGCTTCTACAAAAGAATGATATGTGATGAGAAATGGCGAAATCCTGTGGTTTGATCGCGATTGGTGCAAGAGGGCACTTTGAGAAATTATGCGTTTTTTACTTGGGCTGTGACTACAGACATAGGAGGGTTAAACACACCTTAATTTAAACATTATGTATAAATGCTAGGGCTTTTTATATCTTTTCCCTAAATTTCAACTAATACAAACAAATTAACATATTTCACAAATTCTACTGGTGGTAATAGTGTACAGTGGCACTCCTATGTAAATATGTGTATTATATTTGTACATAATTTTGAATAAAGAATTATTATTATTATTGCGTTTTCCGATACTATGAAGGAGTAATTCATCACGATCTTCTTTTACACCCACCCTGTAGTCTATACGTTGCTCCATCCGACTACCATTCGTTTCGATCCATGGCACACTTTCTTTGCGGAAGAAAATTATAGCCTAAATTGACTAGAGCTTTGTTTATTTCTACTAAACCATTTCCCCTCCCTCTTTTATCATGATTATTTTAAACATATTTTTCTCTAATCCTAGAAAACTCTGAAGAGCAGAATATTGAAATTGTTGCATTACAAACCGGGTTGGTGGGGATTGTACCTTACCTATTGCTTTATCCCGGTTGGAATCTATGCATATTATCTAAGACGCAGAGTTCGTGAGGTATTTTTGAATAGTTCAACTTATAAAAAGCAAATTTTTTGTCAGTAGAATATGTGTCGAAAATTGTAAGGTATACCTTATTTTGGAACAGCTACGAAAGTAGAAAGCACACCATTATCTTTATTGCTCTCAAAAATGATTTGAACCTTAAGAGTTTTATCGCCATGTTTTTGATTCCACAAAATTCCAAACCTTGTATATTTTTTTTGGTAAATGATTTTTAGGTGTATTCATTTATTTATTTTTTGAGGTAATTAAGTAAGTTGAATAAAAAATCAGTACGATTTTGTTTTAAAATAATGTGAAATATGTTTATATCAGTCCATGTTTGTTATGGCCCAATAATCATCTATCAAGGTCCAAGCCTAGAGAAGAAAATATGCGACCTAGTTAATGGAAGTTTCTCCAGATTACCATAAAACAGCGCCACTTACATATATGAATTTTATATGTTCAGGAAGTATTGCTCTATGAAGAGGAAGTATTGCGATCGTGCAAAATTTTCGAAATTTCAGTTTTTACCGGAAATACATGTTTTGGGGACCCCTGAATACGAAAAAAATGATTGTAGCGAATAATAGTGTGTGAGTGTTCTCAAAAACGAAAAGTAGCAGGATAGAAGAGGAACAATGTATCCGCTCTGAACAGTATTAAGGAACCTGGGCATAGATGGTTTGAGAAAGATCCCTAGAAAAGGAGGAAGGGAAGGGAAAAGTAAGCAAGAGCAAGGGAACTCACGCATTTGGCAAGGTATTTTGAAAAAAAAATCTGTTGTGAAACACTCACACACTTTCTCTTACTCCAGTTCTCAAAATTATAATTGACAAATTTTTATAGTTTGTACCAAATTTAATGGGATTCGTCTAAAACTGAAAAAACTGCTCAGGAAAAGCACTTCCGGTTTACTAATTTTCGTGAAACTCGGAATTTTGGCCATCTACTTATTTCTAATTAATTTTGTTTGGATGGTAGAATTGTACATTGCACTTTATAGAAAAACATAACCCCACCCTCTCCTAAAAGTACCCTTAAATGAATTTTCCTAGAGAAATGTTTAAAATAAAAGTTGTAGATCTTTGTATGTTTAGTTTATATATGAAGTTTCAAGAAAATCGTCGGAGCCATTTTTGAGAAATCGCGAAAAAGGAAAAAATATTTAGTAAAGTGGTAAAGTGGAACGCACTTCCGATTATTCAGTTTTTTCAAACTCGGAATTTCAACAACATTTTAATTCTATTAATATTTTAGATGTCAGAATTGTGTAATAAACTGAAATAGCACTTTAGATGAAAACCTAATCCCACCCTCCCCTATAATGCCCTTAAATAAATTTCCCTGAGAAACGTTTGAAATTAAAGTTGTAGCTCTTTGTATGTGTAGTTGATATAACAAGTTTAAAGAAAATCTTCGGAGCCATTTTTGAGAAAATTGCAAAAACGTAAAAAAAACAACTAGTAAAGTGGTACTTCCGGTTGAGGAATATTGACACATAACGCACCGTCAGATCCCATGGTGATACCTAAACGGAATATCAAGTTTGAACTTTCTACGGTTTTTCGTTTTTGAGCTATGCTGTTCACATACATACACACACACCATTTGCTAAAAACCACTTTTTTGGACTCAGGGGACCTCAAAACGGATATTTCCGGTGAAAACTCGATATCGAAAATTTGACACGATTACAATACTTCCTCTTACCAGGAGTAAAATAAAGTAAAAACCTTTCACCATTTTGAAAATGTATTCAAAACACAGCCGTTTTAGTTGAGCAAATTTTTTGGAAGATGTTACAGAAATTTTAAGGAATGTAGCAAACATGGACGATTCTTGTGAGTTATTTTGGTTCCTTTTATAAAGATTTTTTTTTTTTTTTTCAGTTTAATTAACCTGTTTTTGAACCAATAACCTATTTTGAACAATTTGAATGAATTTCTCTAAAAATTAAATTTATTCTGAACCGCATTACATACAAATTAAACTTTCTCTTAAACCAATTTGAAGAATTGGAACCGTCTTTTAAGTCAAATATAAAACTTATTTTTACCTAATTTTGAACAATTTTTAACCCCAAGCCTCTCATTTGAACTTGAGTGTGAAACCATGTTTAAATTAAACATTTTTAAAACCAGTTATTAACCTTATTTTCTTCGAGCCTATTATTACTTTTCTTATTCAAATTAAACGTTGAACAATTTTAATAATAAGCCCCTCAGTTTTAACATTTTTTAATCATATTCCCTCAATTCCCCCCCCCCCCCAATCTTCACCACATGATTTTTGTGTCATCTTTTAACCATCTTATTTTGAACTATTTTAACAACTAGTTCCTGTTTAGAAATTTTTGAGCTGTGGTCCTCAATAACCTGCTTTTAAAACATTTATTACCTTTTTTTTTTTTTTTTATTTTGAACGAAAATTAAACCCTCCACTCTCCTTTAATTAAACTTCGGTTTTATCCATTTATTACCCATTTTGTGCTAATTTGAACCACTGACATCATATCCAAATTAAATATTTTTCGAAATGAAGTTGTTTTTATCAGTTAGAACCCTGTTTGTGTTAATAATTAGTTCATAATCAGAGATGTTTTCCGTGATAGCTGTCTCTTTTTGTGGTCATCGACCGGTTTCGAGCGTTCGCCCATCATCAGATGTTTTCGTCAAAACATTGTGATAACATAGACTTGCACAGAGCAAATTTAGTTGATACACTAAATGTAAACTACAGTGTATCAACTAAATTTGCTCTGTGCCAATCTATATTATCACACTGTTTTGACAAAAACATCCTAATGATGGGAGAATACCCGAACACGGCCAATGACCACAAAAAGAAGCAGGTTATCATGAAAAATATCTCTGATGCTTTCCAGCTCTGCGGAACCAAGCACCACAAAAATGTGTTCGTAATATTGTTCAAAATAAGTTAATATAAAGAAAAATTATAATTTGATTGAATAGTTCTATCTGAGGGTCACGTTGTATTTAGATGCCCAAAAGATCCTTTGTATTGAACCCTGTTTTAAAAACCCTAAACCATGTATTAAACCCTGTTTTGTAATTGTGTTGTAGGATACATACTTTAACCAATTTATAGCATTTAGCAATCGATACCCTTGGCTCTGGGCGATGTACACAGTATTGATTCTGATTTTAGTCACATTGCTATTATATTGCTGCTTTTGGAATATGAAGGTAACGCCTTATTGATATTATACTCTTCTTATTTATGGATAATTTTTCTTTTATGATTTAATATGTGACAGGAATCTGGATTTAGCAGCAGGATTCTGGGAGCCAGGAGTTCTAGAGAATACGCCTTGGCATAGCTGCTTCTACAGAGGGCCAATGTCTGCACAAAGAGGGATTTTTTTTTTAGGAGGGGAACATGATTCTGGGTCACAGTCCTGGTTACTGACTGTAGCTGCCAGCTTTCACTCACCAAATTGAATGAGTGAGTGGGGGATAGCTATCACAGTCTCTCTGGTGCAACGCTTGGGAAACGTCTCTGCTGCAGTATTCCAAGGGATTGCAGAGAGGGATTTTATTTCCTTGGAAAACATGACAAACCACCACGATCCTGACCAGAGTGTGGGCTCCTAGCTTTAGCTACCCTGGTTTACTTACTATACTGAGTGGGATACTCTAGAACAAAACTCCTTAGCACAACTGCCTCTAATGTTAACCAAAGATTGGCAGAGGAGTAGTTTTTCCTTTGGAAATTTGGCCCTTCACCACATTCCTGGTTTCAGTCGGCTACTAAATGTTGCTTTCTAGTTTTCACTCATCATCGTAGAGAGTGCCTTGTGAATGAATTCAGAGCTCTCTGATTGTCAGCCAGTTAATCTAAAACCCCACTGGGCCCCATATAGCTACCTCAAAGAAAAACAACAAAGCTGGTCTAGATAAAAAGAATCCAGTCCCGGGTCTAATAACCATCTAAGATTCACTCCAGTCTGAACAAATCAGGACTATAACCTTGAAAAAAAAACAGCCTAAGCTCTTCCACAGACCTCTGTTCCGGCCAAAGGATCCTAATGTCTGTAATTTTCCCATATTCATTTTCCCATAATTTTTCACAACCTAAGCAATCTGTCACATAACATGGATAGGCGGATCTTCCTCTGTCTCACAGCTTCTACAAAAGCGGTCCCGGGCATGAGCCCCATTGCCTAGAGGTGTCTCGTTAAACAAAATGCTCCCAGTAAGTGATCCAATCAGAAGCCTGAGAGAGGTTCCCATGAAAGACAGCAAAATCTTATTAATAGCCCTGTCCGGACCCCCAAAGAGCATCTTATGACTAGAAGTTACTATTAAGGCTTCCAAAAAATTATACTAGCTTTGAATTCAGCAAACTTGTCCGCACAGTAAATCACCAAGGAGTTCTTTTGAAAATCATTTCAGTGTAAATAATAATAACAAGTGCTCTACTTTTTTTTGCAGGATAATTATGAGCATAAAAGGACTGATGCGCCGCAACCTGATCATCCCATACAAACTGAAGAATCCGTACATTCTGATGATGCCGTACTATCAGATGATTCTGTGAAGCTTGATGATTCAACAAAACCAAACGATTCCGCAAAGCTTGATGATCCTATTAAACCAGACGATTCCATAAAGCTTGATGATTCTACAAAGTCGGACGATTCTGGAATGTCTTTTGATTCAGCAATGTCCTCTGTTGATTCTACGAAGCCCTCTGATGCTGTAAAACCAGTTATAGCAGTTAGAGGTACCCAATTTAAGAATCAAGCAATATATAGAAAGGAAATTGATTATTTAGAGATAGTTTCCTCAGAAGATGTAACGCTCGAGGATCCTATAAAAAGTAAAATCTTCCTTTAAGCTTCCTGTACTATCTACACACACTTAAATACATCACTTTTATTTGCATGTTTCCGGAAAATTGATTTTTTTTGTGATTTCTCTGAGGGTGCAGTTTTCATTAAATGAAGGAGGGTTTCTATTGCATTAAATGCATTGCTAGTGTTGCAGTTTTGATTAAGAATTAGTTAATCTGAAGGAAGTTCGACTTAACAGATTCTTTGCTTTTACAGTAGGCCCATCATTTTTATTTGAAAGAGGGCGTAGTTTTGTACCCAGATAGTTGTGAAAGATTCATTAAATATTTATTCAAGATTTATATCAACCGATCTAATGATAATTTTGTTTCATTTGTTTCAGATCTGGTCGATATTTAGAAAAAATTAATTCAGAGAAGTTTTTTTAAAATGCTGAAATTTTATTATTAATTATATTAATTTGTTTGTTTATGTTTGTTGTTTTTTTTTTTTTTTTTTTCAAAATTGAGCACTTATTGGTACTTGATGAAAATATTTGAAAATTTTAATTAGAAAATGGGCTTATCATTGATTCAAAAAAAAAATAAAAAAAATTATTCTATGTTTTAACGACGGCTTTAGCAAGGAGAAGTTTGAAAATCGTTTGTTTGGTGTTTGTTTCGGGGGTGGGTGGGTGGGTTAGTAGAAGAAGAACGAAGCGGAAAAACTAAGCAATAAAAAAAAACAAATCATTTCAGGCTTATTCGGCGATTGATATAAATTTGGATTTTGAGCTGAACAGTATTTTTGTTTGGGCGTGGTATGTCTTGCCTATCTTAGATGTTAGGACTGATTTCTTCTTTACAAGAGACTCAGCCACATTTTCAGTCCTATTTCCCTCTTCCCTGATAGCTTTTTTTGGAGAAGCCGTTAATATAGCTAGATACTAGTAATTGGGTAGGATGTTCATTAGTTACGATCTATCTTAAAAGTCTTATGTTTTCGAAGCTCGTCTGAATGGGTGTCTCCCATTTGTGATTAGACACTCTTTAAGCCCCCTACCCTATCTAGTCCAATGTTTTACGAAGTCTAACTTCATACCACTCTTATTTTTTCAGTTTTTTTTATATTTTTTTTTATTGAATCAGTGATAAGGTCCATTTGTTTTTTTACCAAAATATAAAAAAAAAAAATGGTCGCCATTTTGTTTTTGTATAAATAAAAAGACTGAGTTTATAAAAAAAAAATGCATTTTTTATTTTATTTTAGTTGCACTGTGTTTTTAATGCAATTATTTTTTTAGGTTTTTGCAGAGAATTTCCAAAAAAAAAAGTGCATTTAATTTATAATTAGTCTATATTTTTAACTTTTTAGTTTTGTAAAAGTTTAGCTTGTAATTAATGGAAACTTTTGACGGATGACAACGAAAGTTAATCACCTGTTCAAAGGGTTCCCAGGATATATTAAAACTCCATGGTCCGTTTTTTTTTTTTGTAAAACTGGTTTTGCTTTATGAAAAGAGATTGTCCTTGTTTGCTTTGATGAAACCTAAAGGCAAGTAAGCTTTTTCAAAGGATTTTTTTTGATGGAGCTGTTCTCGAAAAATCTCTTGTCGGGGGGTAGGTGGTTTTGAAAAGCGAAGAGTTTTCAGTTTTTTTTTAATTGGACCCAAAGTGTTAAGCCCAGGAACTGTCTCTGGATAGCTACACATGAAATGAGGTCATTGTATAAGTAGATTCTACAGTTC
Organism: Triatoma infestans; assembly: GCA_011037195.1. Lineage (NCBI taxonomy): Eukaryota > Metazoa > Arthropoda > Insecta > Hemiptera > Reduviidae > Triatoma > Triatoma infestans. The sequence goes on along the minus strand of JAAEAF010004742.1, from coordinate 44,822 downwards.
CACATTAGGCGTACCTAATCATTAATAGCTCCAGATCACCTTTCAACACCTGCTAATTTTTTGGTTTTATAAAGCAAAACTTATTAAGCCCTCCAAAAGAGAAAAGAACCTGTTTTATGAATCTGGATCATGGATAGTTTTTTTTCTTAAATTTTGTAAGAAATCAGCCTTTGAAGCTTCCTATAAAATTTATGGGCTATGTATTTATACCTTCTGCCCCCACCCTCAAAGCCCACTTAGTTGTAAAATTGGCTTTTTTTTTTTATAGAATTCAGTGGCCTAAAGGCCTCCACCCCAAAAAATACTAAAGGGTACTTTTCTATTGAGCAAAACAAAAATCAAGTACTGTGATCCCTTAAGAAAAGGGGGAGGGATGATTAAATAATAATAGGGTTCGTCACTCCTTTTTTTTTAAACTTTGGGGCATCAAGTTTAGGTTTCTTTTAGAAATAGAAATATATATATATATATATTTTTTTTTTGTTTAATAAAAAATGTTGATGCAAAAATTTGGGTTAAAATGAGATTTTGTAGGGGATTTCGGCTTTGATGTTTGTGAGTGGACTCTAAGGGGTTTTCGGTCCTTCTCAGCTTCGTCATAATGTGTGTTTTTTTTTTTAAAGATCTGTAAGTACTTCCTAGAAAGATCTGTATGCTCTTAGAAAGAGAACAAGTCTGGGAGGGTTCATGGTATTATATATTCTTTAAAACCCTAGGTTTCTAGATATGGAGATTCCTACATCCCACTCCAAACAGGCACACCGAAAATTTAGAAGGTGCTTTCTAAGGGTCATCAAGTTTGTTCCCAGGTATTTCTTGTATAGTATGCACAGCGTTAGACTGATTTGCACATTAGAAATCTTTTTTTTTAGCCTCATAGATTTCTTTCTCCTTTTCCTTGTTTCTAAGCTCTATTTTTCAATTCCTTGTCAGCTAATCGCCAGGTCACTTAGTAAAATTGTATTCCTTTCATAGGCTACACGAGACATAAACTTGTCCCAGTATCATTTATTTCTTTGGCCCTATTATTGGGTTATTATATTCCATACTATAACTCGGGTTAGCCTAGCGCCAACCTCAATCGTACCAAATCCGGGGCATAGCGTGGAGGATACCCAAGGACATCCCACGTGAGGTACAAGGTTAGATATTCAGCCCTGCTCCCCACGTAAAATCTCATTTTAGTCATAATGAGCCACCAAATTTATTTATTTATTAATTTTTTTTATTTTCTTTTAAAAGCTTTTACCAAAGTTGAGAATTTATAAGAACTACACCATATTTATATACATATAATTATATAATGCATAAGATTTGTGGGTTGAAGCATTAAAAAAATTAATAAAAAAAACGGTTTAACCCGTAAGTATTCCCAAGATTGGAGTTCCTCAAGCAAATAACTCCCCAATGAGTAGTGAACCGAAACAATAAAGTATCTGAAGCCAGGGAGAAGAATCTAACCATAACATAACCTCCCACTCTTCAAAACCCTGAATAAAAAAACTATGAGCAAAAACTTGATCCATTTTTACCTAAATTTATAAAAAGTAAAGTATAAGCCAAATTTGGCAGAATGCTAATCACCTTCATAGCCATTGATAATTTTTTGTTTTAAATTGTGGCTACAATATGCCAAAGAATACTACTAACAACAATGTCATTGCTGTAATTTATTTATTTATAAGAAATTACATTTTAATGTAAAATAAATAAAAATATATATATTTAATTAGAGAAATAAATTTAAAAAAAAAAGCAAGAAAAAAGTATTTTTGATAAACTGATATTTGAAAACCAAAAAGGAAAATTATAAAATAAACTGTGGTAGCCATATTTTGGTTTGACATTGTAGTAAGTAACTGCAGTATAAAAATGGTTTGTATAAACTCTAATTATACAAAATATAGTCTGTAAAATAACTAATTCTTTTTTTTTTTTTTACATAAAACGGTGCAGACAAAAGTATAATAAATCAAATTTATTGTTTATTTGGAAAAATATATATATAAAAATAATGATTTTATAGTTAATTTGTTATTTATTAATAAATAATACATACAAAAAAATGTATGCGTTTATATTTATTTAATTTATCTTGTATTTTTATCCCAAAAATTTACTGGGGTCCAAAATCCTGTACAACTTTAAAATTTGCTATAAATATTTTAAGTAACTTTTTGGAGCTATTTTTGTGAAAATTCCAAAAATAATTCTGGGAACCCCAATCTGTAAAGTCCTAAGCTTCCTGGCCAACAAGTTTTTTTTAAATTTGTAATTTGAAGTGCTTTTAATGTAGCATCAGACACGAAAATGCGACTTAACTCATTTTTTTTTTTTTAACTTCGTATACTAGCTCCATACATAAATACTATCACTTTTACTTGAAACATTTTCCTGGAAAAATTGTTTTTTGCGGGGTTCTGGGGCAATAGTAACGCTACGTTTGCTTATAAAGTATCACTTCAATACAGTGTATGATTCTGCCACTTATATAATATTAATATACATTAAAAACATGCTAGAATTCCAAATTTGAAGAAAATCGGGGGTAATCAGAAATGCGATTTTACAAAATAAGTTGTTTTTTTTTTTGGAATTCTTTCGTGTTTTTCTCGAAAAAGGCTACAAAGATTTATTTTAAGCTTGATCTGGTTCTTGCTTACTGCTCAGAAGCAGGTCTACTGTTTATCAATCGAGTCACAAGCAGGTAAACAAATATAATCAACTACCTTTATTTACATAAATGCAATACAAGTCAAATTTAACATTCCAAGATAATATTTTTACATAATTGTTCAAAAAGTTGTTGAGGTTTTGGTCAGCAAGTAAACGTTATGGGAAACCTAAGATTGTTTTTTTATTACTTCCTGACCCAAAACCTCAACAATTTTTTGGAACATTATACAAATGGAAGGATCGAACGAAAATTCCTTAGTTCATAATAATTAATGTTTTACTCTCCAAGTTTACTTTCGGTACCAAAAAGATTTTAGGTTAATAAAATGTAAAAGTTTTACTAAAACCAAAAATAACGAAAAACGCCTAATAGTAATTATTATTGAGGACCTTACAATAATTCACATTAAGCTAAGAATGGATGGTCTCATTAATAAGATTAATGTGCAAGGAGAAATAAAATATTAGCCAATTATGGATGATATATTCTTACATCGGGAGGTCCTGTTTTACAAAAAAAGGCTAATAATCCCGAAGAACTACGAAAGGAGTTTTTAGATCTAATTTACAAATCCGCATCAAGGTTTTTTCCCTCAGCAGTAACCCTACTAAGGAAGAGTTTATAAATTTTTACAGGCTTCATATAATATTTTACATTTAATTAATTAATTAATTAATTATTGCGTATATATCATCAATAAAGAAATCTTATATTCTTAAATTAAAAAGAGTAACACAATTTCGGTTAGAAACATTAAATCTTAACTAAATGTAAAAACAACTTAAAAATAAAAATGAAACAGAATAAAGGAATCAGGTGTATCTGTTGGCTTATCGACCAGATACACCTGATCACATTCTAACGGCCAACAATGCAACATTTGGAATAAATGAGTCCTTATTAAGAGTTAATTTCAAAGTTAATATTAACAAATTTTATAAACAAATCAATATTGTCTCCCGAAATGAGCTGTGCTTCTGATATTATTGGTCATGCATTTCCTGTGCATGTTATTGATCTAATTAAAACTGCTCTGAGTCTCTCCACCAAAAAGGACATACATACATAACATGTGGATAACTTGGATGAAGTTTGAGTCACAGGGTTAATAAGGAGACTGAATGATGTTGAACCTATTCAAATATGCTTTGTGTTGGTCTGTGCCTGATAAGAAGTGCGTGAGGATACTCATAATCGGATGTGTGTATTTATTCTGTGTGCAACAGTTGGAAAGAATCTTTTTGTTTGAGTCCCTTTTTGCGTCCTCCTCCATAAATCTTCCCATTTCTGGATACTTTCCCCAAAGATCATTCTTTTTATATATGTTTCAGGGCATAGTAAAGTAGATTCAGGCTGCATCTTTTGCTTCCCTATCGGCTTCTTCATTACCTTGGAGTCTTGCATGAGCTTTCATCCAGTTCAGAGTGATCTTGATATCATCCCTCTTGAGGTTTTTAATTCTTTTTCTGGCTTGTTCACTAAGGTAACCATGGTTGGCCACATTTTTTATAGCTTCTACCGAAACCCGACTATCCATAAAAACTTATGGTTCATAATTGCTACATTTTTGAATTTGTAGCGCTCGTTTGTGTCAGCTACCCATTCCAGAGCTTTTAATAAAACTAAAAGCTCTGTCTGATTACTTGTATCAAGGTATAATTCGATATAAAAAGATAGCTCATGAATGTATTTATTGTCCGGGATTGAAATAGACAATCTAGTACTAAAATGAATTAACATTACGTGTAAAGTAATTAGTTAACTTCAAAGTTTTATGTTTCTGTCACATTGGTTGATTGGATTTTGCCCAAAATCTGTGTGATGTCTATTCGCTAGGAACAATGTTTTTATACTCGGAGGACTTCAAAGCATGTTATATCCGTTGAAAAACTCAATGTTACGAAAATTTTGCACGATCGCAATACTTCCTAGATGCAAGAGAAAGTAAAATAGTTTTTACTATTTCTCCGGGAGGGGGGACCTCCTCGACTTGGCTAAAGTATATAAAATTATAACTTAGATAGTTGTTAATTAAGGTTTTGTGTTTAATTATTAATTATTATTGTTAGTTTACTTTTTGGAAAATAAAATGTATAATAATCTTGGGTTTTGCAGTATATTTTTAAGGCAAAATATAGGAAATATTCTTATCTCTTTAATGTTTATTTGTCGGCCATATTTATTTCAATTTTGTTGGGGGCGATAGTTTTTTAATTATTTTTTTTTGTTTTTTGGTTATGAAAGATGTTGTAAATAATTTATTATTATTTTTTATAACAAATATATTTTATTGTAATGTAATATTGTTGAATTATATAAAATAAACAATTAAAAAATCAATTAAGTAAGTAAAAGAAATTCAAATATTAAGATAACATTGTTAACGTGTCGACATGAATGTTTCATTTGTTATATACTGATGTTTTCTAGTTTAAACTATAATAAATTTATTTAAAAATAAATTAAATAATTACAGGAAAAATTTTCAGAAATTAGTTTAAAATATGACGGTGGATTTTCGTGATTATTTTTGGGTTAGTTTATCTTGTTTTTTTAATTGTTTTTGAAATAAATCTTTTGTTTTATTAAATTGTGTTAATGTTTAAACTTTTTGTTATTAAAAAGGGTGAAAAGAACAATGGATTTGATGTATTGTATCATAATATGAAATATGGATTGGTGGCCAGTAAGGAATTAGTGGATTTTCTAAGAGAGAGGTATGTTTTTTAATTACTTATTCTTTCTTTTTTCGGTTATAATAACATTCTCGTAATTATACATTCAGCCAAAAAAAAGGTGTGACACATTTTTTTCATGGTAATTAATAAAGAAACATTTATTGCAAGAATTTACTGTTAGTACAATTCGCTACTAAACAATATCTTGTAGTGGAAATTTTTTACACTAGCCTTTCATTTGGATTGAGACTAAAAAAAATATCATAAGAAGAACGAAAAACTAAAAAACTCCATAGAGGTTCTATAGGATTCATGTCCGGCTAATCATTCACATTTATAGCGACTTTCTACGAGAAGCTGCGCGACAACTCTAGCTGAGTGTGGTCTGACGTAATCATGCATTAGCATGAAACTGTCTCCGATGAATGAAGCAAACCAGACCTGCCACTAGTAGCAGTCATTGCGCCGTTTTAATAACAATTAACTCGTTGCGGGCTTCCAAACTTATCGCACCTCAAATATAATTGATTGTCGTTGAAAAAGAGCACTTCCGCTGGTAGTACATTGAATGAGGGGCCTTCTCTACACATGAATTCGATCGTCTGAAGAATACAGACCAAATCGTGATTCATCTGTGACGAGAACAGCCCGCCCCCATTGCTCTACAGTCCAACGGAGATGCTGATTGGCAAAAGCTAACTTGCTTACACGATGATTGCTGGTTAGCACTGGGATGCTGGTAGCCATCATACCTACTGCTCCGAATCGTCTTACAATAGTTTCAGATCTCACGGTGACTCTCCGAACTTGTAAAGTTATCCCGATCCCGTGGAACTGAGAGCGAAAGCAATTGGTCATATTTCCGGTGAAAACCTTATCTCCTTGTGGGGCGGGTGTTGGTGTATTGGTTATGAGCATGGACTTGTAAGTGGGAGGACCCCAGTTCGAGTCCAGCGTATAACTAAATTTTATATTTGTTTAAAAAATGTTAATAGTAAATTAGGTGCTTCCGCCCCCGTCCACGACACCTAATTTGGTAGTTGGACGTTAAGCCCGCCTGAAAAAATAGGCATTACTTTACCTACTTACTTTACTTTATCTCCTTGCTAGGAATAAGGGAAAATACAGAAATATATTATTTAATAATTATGAATTCACATTTGTTTTTTTTTTTTTTCCCACAGATCAAATATTGAAGAAAATAATTGGAAATTGGTGAGCAAATTAGCAAAGCAAGCCGGAGGCAGTTGTTCCCAGGGGACTTTTGGGCCAGTATGGTCGTTACTTAGGACGACCGCTGAAAGATTAGCTTCGTTACATTTACAGATGGTGCACAAAGTTGGCGATTTAGTGAAAGAAGTTTCAAAATATGCTGACGATTTACATAGAAAACATAAAACGGTAAGTTCAATAGTATTCTCATACAAATCGCTGAAAAATTGGCAGATGTTTCGGGAAATGACTTATTTAAAAACAAATTTCCCATAAAACTGTTTTTACTTTCACTTACTGCTATAAGAGTAAACATTAAGATGATATCCACTTTTCAGAATTTGAGTTTTCACCGGAAATACCGTATTCTGAATTCCTCTGAGTACGTAAACAGTGTTTCTAGCAGATGATGTCTGTATGGATGGACAGAATATCTCAGAATAAAAAAAAAAGTTTCTTGGTCAAAATGCACCAATCGGAAGTGTGCCAACATTTCCCCATGAAGATTGATTTTGTTTTGAGGGAGAGGGGGTTTTTTGGGGGGAAAGTAGTAACTTTAAGTTTTCCTTTAAGTGCCACATGCCAGAAGCAGGCAAAAAAGCTTGATTAGGTAGCCATTCGTCTCCAGGCTTACTATAGAACTATCCATCAAGGCCATTGCGCGAGAGGGCCGGGCCATACAGATGATTCCACTGGGCCACTGGCCACTTAGTAAGAAGCATGTGCCTGGCAAAGGATTTATTGTGCAAATTTTGTCTGTACCGGAGAGACAAGGAGGAGAAAGTAACTTGTAGACATCCACAACCTTCCAAATTTTCAATGAACTCAGTCTCTCAGGAGTCTCTCTCTATACTCCTGCGCCTAAAAATACAGACAGGACTGAAGTGGTTATTCAAACTTGTGGATGCCTTCCGTCTTCGCCTGGAGTCTCTCTCCAGAAAGTGGTTTTTAGAAATTGGTCTCTCCATTGTGTATATGTGTATGCGAAACTGAAAGAAAATCACAGAAAGTTCACTTGATATTTTGTTGAAGTTCCACTATTTCCAATTCCGGTTTTGCCAATATTCCGAATTTGAGGAAAATCTGTTGACTGGAACTGCGATTTTACTAAACCGATTTTTTCCAGTTTTTAGTGATTGGTTTAAAAAAACAAAACAAAAACAGTTAGTCTGGTACACTAACTGTGCATAAGAGACATCACTTTTAAGGGAGGCTGAGGGGAAGGAAGTTTTGCTTTCAATTTTTTTTCGACGCCATAACTTCTGTGTCGCGCAGCCCAGTATAAAAGTTTAGGCTGTGCTGGCGACTGAGTTTGTTAGTTTAGTTTACTTTATCAAGTACCACTACAATACAATGTATGGTTCTACCACTTACATAATAATTGTACACCTTAGAAACATTGGTGGAATGCCAAATTTGAAAAAATCTGTTAACCGTAAGTGCTATTTTTTGGGCGGAATAGGTTTTTTCAGTTTTGGAATTTTCTTGGAAACGGTTACAAGATTTTCTTTAAACTTGGAATGCTTGCTGCATAGATGAAAACGTATCACTTTTTTTGAAATATTTTTCTGAAAAAAAATTGATTTTAGAGGTATATTGGGGCGGGGGGTCTGTCATCATCATCATCATCATTCGTGGCGCAACAACCCACGTGGGGGCAAGGCCTCCTGCAACAGAGTCCCCAAATATCTCTGTCTGAAGCTGCCGCCCTCCAGTCTCTACACCTAGCAGGGATCGCGCATCCGCCTCCACACACTCCAGCCAGCGCAATTTCGGGCGTCCCCGACGCCTTGAAGAGCGAATAATTTCTTCTAGGAGCTTTCTTTGTATGGAGTTATCGTTCATCCTAGATACATGTCCCGCCCATCTCAGTCTGCCAATCTTTATAAATCGGACAATGTCACAGTCTCCGTATAAATCCATTACCTCCGCATTAGTTCTTATGTGGCAGGACGAGTTTGCCGGATCAAAAACTGCTCCGAAAATCCGCTTTAATATTTTTCTTTCCATTCGGAGTAATTGGGACTCTTGGATTTTGGATAACGTCCAGCATTCAGAACCGTAGGTAACTACAGGTCTGACCAATGTCTTGTAGAGACGCAGTTTTGGTGGTGCGAGATAGAATGTGACTTTTCAAGTGTCTAACCAAACCGAAGTAACAATTATTGGTGGCTATTATTCTTTGCTGGATTTCCGCATTTACATCATTATCATTGGTCACCAGTGAGCCAAGATAGACAAAGCTATTCACGGTTTTGAAGGTGTAGCGATCCACTTGAACTTGGTTCGGTGGATTACGTTGAGGACTAGTGATCATATATTTGGTCTTGGACTCATTCACGGCCAGTCCCATTCGCGCAGCTGCATCCTGCAGTCTGGAGAAGGCCTCACTCATGTCACCAAAGCTCCTGCCGATGATATCGATATCATCCGCGTAACCCAATATTTGTACTGTCAGGGGGGCCTGTCAGTTAGTTTAAATTTAAATTTGCACAAACTTGATATAGAGTGCTCTAGAAAAGGTCGCTCAGGTATACAAATAAAATCCCTATTACCATTTTTATGGCCAGCCCAACTAAACGTAATGTTGCAAATTTAAAGAAAATTTCTTGATTAAATTGTATTAATTAGAGGAAGAGAAAGTTGTGCGAGTGTTTCACATCAGATTTTTTTTTCCTTAGGTGAAAGAAGAAGAAGGTGGCACCCTGGAAGTGGTGCAGGCAATACAGTCTACATCGTTGACTTTGCAGAAAGCACGTGATTCTTACACACAGAAAGGTATTGAATTGGATCGTTTGCGTAAAGAAAGTGCATCACCAAGGGAATTAGAGAAAGCTGAACAGAAATTAAGAAAAGCCCAGGATGAATACAAATTATTATACGATAAATATGGAGCTGTAAAAGAGGAATTCGAAAAGAAGATGTCATTGGCGTGTAAGGTTAGTCTTTTACCTTCAGATCTTTACAAAATTTGTACTTACTCTTACTTCAGTAATCGCAAGTTTTTCCATTAAAATCGTCAACCCTGTTGTGCAAAATTACCCAATTGATTTTAAAGTTTTTGGAATTTTAAAGTTTTTTGAAATTTAAAGAAAATTCGTCATTTTATATATAACTGTATTAGGAGGAGGATGAGAAAGTCGTGTGAGTGCTTCACACTAGTTTTTTTTATTTATTTTATACTCCCTGTTGCCCGCAAAGGGGTATCTGTTGCATGCAGTTACTTGGGAAGTAGTGGCCCCACGGGTTACCACAGCTCACTAATCCATGAACTTCGTCAGAACAGTACACAATACACTTCAACTACAGACACTCTACACTTTACAGACAAGGACAAACACAGTACAAAAAGTAGGGTCTCCATCCCTAGTTGATTGGCGTAAGCCAAGGGAGAAGGAAGGGATTAGATCAGTGTTAGCGCACTGGACTAGCAACGCGGAGGTCCCAGGTTCGAATCCAGCATGCTCCTCTTCGATTTTCTCTTCCTAGGAGCCTCTACAGCTCATTGTCCGGTGATGGGCAGTGTTGTCTGTAGCTAGAGAACACTGCTTGGAGGCCGGCAGTGCACTGAGAAGGCTCCGGTGGGGCAAATAGATCTTTCAGATTGCAGTGCAATAATCCCCTGCAACGGTCTACAATCTACAACCCGTTACTTGTCATTGAAACTTTTTTTTTTTTCACTTTTCTACTATTTTCTCGATAAAGATCCCCAATTTATTAGAATTTGATATACAAACTCATACATTACTTTTTCGAATAAATAGATTTTATGGGGTACGGGGGGGGGGGGAGTTGAGTTCATGATTCCTTGAAGCGAGTTAGAAAGTAGTATACCATGTTGGTAAGAAAATTTGCCAATAATGACTATATAAACTGCAGTAAGAGTAAGTCGTGTGAGTGTTTCACATCAGTTTTTATTTTATTTTATAATTAATGGTTACCCGCTATGTTTATGACAGCATTTTCAAGAAATTGAAGAAGTACATTTGAAACAGATGAAAGAATTTCTAACAACTTATGCAGAATTAGTGGAGAACAATCATGATCTAATGGGGCAGGTAAGCATTGCACCTTACTTATTGTTCAGCATCATATGCAAATCAAAATATCCGCTGAATTTCAACTCTTCGGTACTCAGTTGTTATCTTCAGTCTTCTATTGTCTTAATGCGTGCCACATTTTCGAAATTGAGTTTTCAACCGGAAAAATACATGTTTTGGGGTCCATTGAATACGAAAAAAAGCGAATGTGGGTAAGAAAATATATTTTTAAGACAAAGCTTAATTGTGACTAAAAATACATATTAAGATTAAAGGGGGGGGGGGGGAATCTCTTGAAAATGACACATAAGTGTGTCGAAACGAGATATAAAATCAATACAAGGGCTCCGAATCAACCAAGTCCCACCTTGTGCAGATGTTTCTTGAACCTACCATGCCCAGTAAACAGGCCCAATATCAGACAGATCTGATGCCTACTTAAACCAAGGGTCTCTCTGGTTCTTCTGCAACCAAGGGGAGCTCAAAGTGGAATGTTGGGCAGCAGTCTTCCTCAGCCATCTTAAAAATAGGGCCAGGTTCAACCTTTTGTGTTACGTCCAAATGCTTGGCCAAGGTGCTCCTTTGCTTCCACTGGCCAATGCACTAGCCCTCGCCGCCTCTTGTATACATTTCGCCCATACTTCAATGGGCTTCTTCAGGGTCACCTCTTGAATGCTGATGGCGTACTAATGAGAATCGTAGAACAGCATAGGCCCCTTACTCCACCATCTTGAATGTAGTTGGTGGGCAGGGCTTAATGTTTTTCCATACTCACGGTTGAGGTGACAGAGTCTCCCCAATGTTAATCATTTTTTCATTTACTTTTTCTCTCCTTTCCCTGAGACGGAGACCATCGTCTCTATTCTGACGGTTTTCCTCTTTCACAACTTCCACTGCCTTTCTTGCGACATGTTCCTAAATTGTTTACTTGGGCAAGGACTTTGATGTCTTCAAAATTGATCGCATGCCCGGTTGTAGACTAATGTTTTGCGAGTGTAGACTTTTCCGTTTGTTGACGGAAATTCAACTGATCCAATGCTCATGGCTATCTATGAAAGCGGGTACTGAAAATGTAAGAAATAATCGGGGAAAATAAGTAGTTCTTCAGAGAATTATCTACTTTCATAACGCGAGCAGATTTTCCCGTCTTTGTAGGATTTTCCTTTCTAAGAGCTGAAGTAAGTGGATTTATTTTTGGACTCCTTTTTGCCGTGTTTGTCTGCAATTTTATATCTTAAATTCATATTTCACCTAAAGATTTCTTAACATTTTCACAGGTGCATATCGAATTCAAGAGGCAGTGCTTGGAAATGACTGTGGATAAATTATTGGAACAATTTGTACTCAACAAATACACAGGTCTCGAAAAACCAGGTAAAAAAAATCGAAAATCTTAACTAATTATATTGGATTTTAAGAAATAATACTAGGATGTGAAACTTATGTATTTAAGAGCTTCCTCCTGAAAATATAGGCCATCAATTTCTGTAACTTGAGCCATTTGTAAGAACAATCCGATGCCCTTCCCATACAGGAAAGCTATCTTTGGAGGCATCAAACTCCAAACGTTTTCTTTTACCTTCTCTGTATTTGTGAATACAGTGCCGTACCACATAAATAGAGGGCGGTATTATTATTATTAAGTGGGCTCTACAGTTCATAAAGAACCTAGGCTTCAAACTACTCCAGGCGTATCGATCACACGTCTTTCTCCTCCATTGCCTCATATTAATTTTCAAAAGGTCCTCCTTAACATCCTTCAGCCAGCTTAATCGAGTTCTTTCCTCGTAGTCTTCTTCCTCCAAAGTGCCCTAAATACGTTTTGCTGGGTTTTGCTCGACCATCGAAATCCCTTGCTTAATCACGGTTACCACATCATCGTCCTTATTAGAGCTGTTTTTGCTCTGCGCTCTTCCTGATCTGATATACTCCATTGATGATGATGGTGTGCGGTCTATTTTGGGACAGAAGACCATTTGGCAGTATCTCATGATGAATGGCCATTGTTTTCCAGGCTGAGGTTCAAACACTTACAAGGTGTTTGTATTTGCTCGGACAGTCAAGCTGCGTTGAAAGCGCTGAGTTCACGTGTCTTCACTTCCAGATTGGTACTAGCATGTTCTAAAAGACTGGAAGAGCTTTCTTCCTTCATGGATGTACTTCTAGTCTTGGTACCAGATAGATAGGAATGAGGAGGTGCCAAATGAGGCGCCTCTCTCCCTTTCATTGGTCTCGAGCCTGCTATTAGTATGTTTTTAGGCACACGTCTGTCAAGCTGTCCGACTGGGGGTCCGGATAGGGCTATTAATGAGTTATTACTTTGTCTTTTACGGATCTCTCTCAGATTGGATTCCTTACTGGGGGCATTGGACTTTACTGGGGGAAAAAGTCCGATTTGTCCGGACTGCGGTGAATCTTAGATGGATTAGTCCCGGATCTGGATTTTGTTCTATAGCCGCTTTGTTATTGTTTTTCTTGGGGTAGCTATATGGGCCCAGTGGGGCTTTGGATAGCGTAGGGTTTTGTCCCTCCCTATTAGACAAATAATAATAATGACTATGATGGTACCATCTCAGTATAATATAAGTTTTTACCACCTACATATATTAATACGCATTAGTAGCATTGATAGAATTCCAAATTTGAAGAGAATCGGTTAACCGGAAGTGCGACTTTATAGAATAGGTTTTTGAGTTTTTTGAATTTTCTCGAAAACGACAATAATGATTTCCTTAAAAAATATAAATAATAGTTACTTCTGGCCGTTGTTAATAAAACAAGCAAAATGTTTGGGATTCTGGGGGCCAAAGAAAAAAAGTTTTCAATTTTTAAAGTTTATTCTATCAACGTTTCGGGCACTTCCAAAGGAGTAAGAGAAAGTCGTGTGAGTGTATCACGCCAGTTTTTTTTTTATAACAAAGTCACTAAATAGTTACAATTCGAAGTTTAAATTGTTGAATTTTGTTCAGGTATCTTGGAAATGGAAGGCATGTCTGAGTTGCTGACACCATCAGATACTGGTACAAATAAAGGTATCGTAACATCACAATCAACAGCGCAGCACAATCAACAACAACAACAGAATCCACCATTGCAACAACAAATACAACAGCAGCAGCAGCAGCAACAGCAGCAACAACAACAACAAGGCCAGACAACTGTGACGTCAAAACGGGAAGGTAATTGCGGTATATGGGACAGATCGCGCCAGTCCCGTCGTGCTACCTCCTTACTAAATATCTTCTTGCCTAACTCCCAGGGTATGTAACCTTCCTCTCTTAAAAAATCCTTTTCATTATCCAAAAAATAATGAAAAAAAAGATAACAATACAATTACCTCCACAATACCTTCTTTGAAATATAAATAATAATTTGTTTATTAAAATGATCTTTCAGGTTTCCTTAGGGGTGGCCTTTGTCGTGCAAAATTCTATCATTGGGGCCAGGGGGTTGTTTTCGCATTTTGATGCAAATCCTATGTAGTTTTGGTATAAACCGCACTGTTACTGAGGTAACTGATGGTCGTGGAATGGTGCTGCAGCAAACCCAAGCGGGCACCAGAAGGCGGAGAAGAAGCTGTAGGGACCATTTTAGGGTTGGTATGGACGTATTCTAGGCCTCGGGATCATGATTTAGCCTGCCGGAGTTCTGACACCGGACTCATGAGCTGAGGAAAGGTGGTGGTGACCTCGCATATTAGATAGCAGAGTCCGTTTTATGATTCTATTTAGGGGGGCATCCTCCCAGGTGTGTGTGTGTGTCTACGGGACGAGTTTCTTCACTCGCACTATTCATTATTCCTCAACAAACACCGGTGCCAGGACGAGACGACCTTCAAACTACAACAGCCATACCTGATTGATTTCCTTAAGAAATCCTAAAATATCCGTGAACGTTCTACATGTGATATATCCGCCTCTAATACTTCCCTGGGTAGGAGCATGCCCAGGTTTCGAAAGCCCTCTTTTTTGGATGATAGTCACCAGAGAATCTGTAGAAGCAATAACTTTATTCGACTATACTTTCTGATACCAGGAATAACAGGGCTGTAGAAGATTAAGATTGAACCATAGAGTGGGTCCTTATCTCAGGCACTGCAGTCAGTTAGAGGAAGCTTATTGTGCCTACCGCTAAGGTCTCGCATGAGAAACCTCTCCTGTTCATGAGGTTGAGGTTTTCCCTATAGCCAGCTCTTTTTTGCGCTATTATCTCCACTGGTCTCAGTGCCAGAGAGCTCATAGCGCAATCTAGAGATTGCAACACAATTGAACAATTGGTGTGAGGATGTTTCCTCACAGACATAGTCTACACAAAGGTTCTGAGCTAATTATCCCCCCACCTTGTGTAGATGTTTTTTTGAACCTACCGTTCCCCGTGAAAAGTCCTTTAGTCAGACTAATCTGGTTCCTTCCTAGCAGAGGGTTCTCTTTAGTTCTATTCTTGCCCAGCTTTGACATCATCATCTTGCAATGTTTGGTTCCTGGGGACTTATTCCAGATTATGTAATGCTCTTTCCAGAGTCAGGATCTGAGAGATGCGTGTCCTTTTGATTATCCCTTGGGACAGTTCTGGACCACAGAATGGCGTATTCGCCCCATACCTGGCCAGTTGGTCGGGTGTTACATTGCCTATAATCCTAAGATGTCCTGGCACCCATTCCAGCCAACAAACAGGAAAAATTCCTCATTTCTCTTTTTGGTGGAAGTTCACATAATTGGAAGATTGTTCAGCCTTAAGAGATTCTGATCTTATCCCGAAATAGCCAGGCTGCCACTTAAACACAGCTCACATAGGTTTTCAATCAGTTCGAAAATACTTTGGTAATGCCGTGGCAAAAATAATACGAATTAGCCTGCATGTTGGCAGGTGACGAGATAAACTGTTAATTTGGCTAAGAAAAAAGGCAGCAATCATCCCCTTCATAGGGCTGGAATCAACAAAAGAAAAAGGTAAAGGGAGCTCAAAAATGTGGAGCAAGTTAAGAAAGAGTATTGCTTCGGGTATTGAGGCAGGGCTAAAGCTTTTCTGGGCAGCTAAGACCGGATAAGTTCTAAGGCGTATAACAGCTTGATGCTGGTATGAGATTCCCTCACCGAGTATTCTAGGACACTTTGGAAGCTATACTGTGATCTTTCCCTGGGGTCTTAGGCGCTTCAGATTTTATGTGATGGGACGCGAGTATTAATGTAGGAGACTTGAGTTTACGCCTCCTGATACATTGTTAATACGTTATCATCTAGAGAAGGTTTAGAAAACCTTGAGGTATATACCAGGAGAATTGGAAAAGGAGTTATTATTCCTACAACCTTTTCAGATCTTAAAATTTGAATGATATATTTGGAAGGATTATTGTAGGTTCAGAGGTCTTATCCTGGTACCAGTTGGAGGCCCAGGGAAAACTTTATCTTCCCAGAAGAAAAACAATGAGTCTCAATTACTTCTTGCCTTCTTGCCCGGGCTTTGCTCAGATTTCCGGGCCACTTCCTGTTTTACGATCAATTTTTAAGTTTCCCAAGTAAACTTGGTCAGAGAAACAGGCTCCCCCGGGCCACTGGTGGTCATACCAGGAAATCTTCCCAGGATTGTTTGTATGACTAGACCTACCTGGTTCCCGCCTAGATATTCACGTAATGGTTCCTAAAAAAATCTGAGGTTGAAACACTCACATGACTTTTTTACCTTCTCTTACTGCCGTGAGAGGAAGTATTGCAATCGTGTCAAGTTTTTGAAATGTATGTTTCACCCAAAATACATGTTTTGGGATCCCCAAGTACGAAAAAAAATCTGGTGTGAGACATTTTAACGACTTTTCTTTAGTCCTCTTAATAACAGTTATATATAAAATGACATATTTTCTTTCAATTTCAAATTGTGCTCATATGTCCTAACTTAAATATGTAAGTGGTGGGGGGACGATTTCCAACCTACCAACCGAGGCAGGTAGAGAATGATTACATTATAGTGGGCCAACTATGACCTAACATTCGAATTTTATGGTCTCAGATTCCTCAGAACCACTTAAATAACAATTTTTACTATTTTTTTAATGTAATTTTCTTTTTTAAGATAGAACCGTAAACTATACTCACAAGGTATAATTTTTTTTGTAAAAAGTGATACGTTTCTATGTATGCAGCAAGCATTCCAAGTTTAAAGGAAATCGTTATAGTTGTTTTCAAGGAAACTCCAAAAAACTCAAAAACCTATACTAGAAAGACGCACTTTCGGCTAACCGATTTTCTTCAAATCTAAAATAATAGTAATACTTCTATTCATTATTTTATCCGTCGTAGCATGCATATTAGATTTATTCCTGATCGGTTTCGGATATTCATCCATCGTCAGAGCAAATTCACCAAGTTTGTGTAGAGAGTTCACTTCAACTAAATGTTTCTGTAGACTCACATTGTTGGTTATATGTACATACATTTCCAAGTTCTATGTAAATTGCTTAAGAGAAAATCGTGTGAGTGTTTCAAACCAGCTTTTTTTTTTCATTTATAAATAAGAAAATCTGTTTATTGAACTCTTTGTGATTATCAAATTTTGGTTTTTTTAGTTTTTTAAAATTTAATTTTGGTATTGGAGTGGCATAATGGGCCCGGTGTGTGACCACGGTGTTCTGGTACATACATACATTTCTATGTAGAACACATACATACAACCAACAAGTGTGAGTCTACAGAAACATTTAGTTGAAGTGAACTCTCTACACAAACTTGGTGAATTTGCTCTGACGATGGATGAATATCCGAAACCGGTAAGGAATAAATCTAATATGCATGCTACGACGGATAAAATAATGGATGTTATCCAGCATTGCGGACCCAGCCACATTTTCAATAATACTTCTATTGTATATTAATATTATAAAAATGATAGAACCTTACTGAAGTGTAACTTTAGAGGAAAGCTTAAGTTACTGTCTGGCTCTGGAGAGAGCACGACATAATCTGGAAACTAAGTCCCTACGAGCTAAACACAGCAAGATGTTGATGGCAAAGCTGTGTGCGAATACAACTAAAGACACCCTGTGCTTAGGAAGGAACCAGGTTAATCTGGTAGCAGGCCTTTTCAGGGGGCATGCCCCGTTTTCTAAAAAACACCTACACAAGGCGGGGATAAGATCCTTTGCGTAGGCTATGTCAGGAAGAAGAGGAAACGGCTTCGCACCTGTTGTTCGATTGAGTTGCAATCGCTAGATTGCACTGTGAGATCTTTGGCACACTGAGACCAGAGGAGATAATAGCGCAAAAAGAGAACTGGTTGGGAAAGCCCTCCAAACTCATCAGGTGAGGTTTCTAATACTAGACTGGCTGCAGTGCCTGGGATCGGGACTCCTAGATCAATCTATTTTTCTAAAGTCGCACTTCCGATTAATGGAATTTTCCCGAAGTCGGCGCGTTTTTTTGAGATATTTTTCTCAAAAACACTGTACAGACCACATTTACTGAGAGGTTCTAGGGGTTAACTGAAAGAGCTGAATTTTCGGGGGAAAAATTCATTGTAGGGTGTTTCTGAGGTGAGCTAAGTCATGCTTCTTCTCAAATGTCGTGTTTTGTCTAGGTTCTCCCAGCTTTATGTATAGTATTAATTCCAAGTTCTATGTAAATTGCTTAAGAGAAAATCGTGTGAGTGTTTCAAACCAGCTTTTTTTTTTCATTTATAAATAAGAAAATCTGTTTATTGAACTCTTTGTGATTATCAAATTTTGGTTTTTTTAGTTTTTTAAAATTTAATTTTGGTATTGGAGTGGCATAATGGGCCCGGTGTGTGACCACGGTGTTCTGGTATGATGTGTTACAGGGAAAGATCGTCCAGAAGTTGTGGCATCCTCAGCACCTACCAGTCCAACACCTGTGGTCAATGCAGGACTTGCTAGCACCGTGCCAGATGCCACTCCAGTGCCATCAACGCCAACAACTACTACTGCAACTACAACAACAGATACACCGTCACAACTACCATCAATATGTCGTCAACCAGTCAGAGCTTCTAAATGTAAACAGCCACAAATACCAAAAAAAATAAATTAAAAAAATGTATGATTTTAAAGCTTTTTAAAAATTGTCAAAAATCTGGATGCATGCCATGGATTGGGTTGGTGCAAAAAACAATTGCGGTTTCGAACGGTGAATTTTAAATCCATTTTTCCGAACTCTTGGAAAGTATAATTTCTGCATCTTTCTATGAGCTACATTCCACCGTGACCTACACTAAGGAGGTCTTAGTACGTCTTCCAGCTTCGTCCTTTTAAGCAGGCCTAGCAAAGCTGAAAGCCTCTCTGACATGAAGCTCATTGGCTTCGGGATTATATACTCCCCAACTGAAGAAAACTCCGCAAAGAACGTGTATCGTGAGGTTTCTTACAGAATCGACACATCGCGTGCCTATTCAGCCTACAATGCCCCGGTAGTAGACCCACTATTATCCTTATAACCTTCCGGCTATGATTTAGTAGATCCGTAGTAAATTTAGGCGAATGCTTCTTTAATAAAGAGTTTCGCCTGCTTCTGTCCTGGTGTTCCCCCCACCATTGCAAACACGGATCCCTCCATCCAGCCTTTGATGCAAGTTTCTGCTACAGCAGAAGGCTTCGGGGGACTGTCCTTCGATCCCTCCCCTCCAAGGAATCCTGACTGGGGGACTATGGCTGGAGTGTATAAGGCCATGGGGTGGAGGCAGCAAAGTATTCGAAGTTGAAATTCACTGCCCTCCTGAAAAATATGGGTGCACTAATAGCACTAAGTTCATGGGTGAAATATTTATGAAAAAAAAAAAATGATTTGAGGGTATATTTCTGTGGGTAAACTCAATGACCCACGTTAGGAATAATAACTAAGGGGACTGGATTAGTTTACCTGACTGGAAACGCGGAGATCCTGGGTTCACCTGAGTGAGCCTCCACAGCTCACTGTCCTCTGGTGATGAGATATTTATTATTTATTCGTCAGTGGGGAGGAACCAAGCCCTACGCTATCCAGAGGCCCTCTGGGCTTTAACCTACCCTAAAGGAAAGTAATAATCCTAGTCTGGGACAAGAATCCAAATCCGCGTCTAACTCCAAAAGATAGTGAATCGTTCCAGAGAGGAGTCCGAACAAATCCGGTCATAACCTTCCACAAGGGAAATAGCCTAAGCCCTTTCACAGACATCTTGCCCGACCAAAGGCCCTGCCTCTACATCCCCCTCATTTCCTAGCTCATTACATCCTCTACGCGCTAACATAATTTTTCCACCACACTAGCGTAGCCTAATAGTCGTTGCCTAAATTAATTGACCTTTTTTTTACCTAAAAAAATTGCGTGATTTGGAACGTATTCTGGGGGTGGGGAATTGCTCCCACTGAGATGGACTCCTTGAATACCTGGGTCCTTGGCCCATGCGCTCCAGCCCCCAGAGGCCTCTTTATGGAGGGGGCTTCTCCACTTTCTTTTTTTTTACTCAGCTTTGTGGGTTCAAATCTTGATGCTTTCAAATCATTTTAATATGGGGGGGGGGGAGATTTTTAACAAAAATTATAAAATATATTGTTTTTAAATTTCATTTTAAATTAATTCTTATTTATTTTTTATTTTTTTTTTTAAATTTCAATTTATTTCGATTTCTTTGATTTTTTTTTCCAATATATTCGCAGCCCGCTGTTTTAAAATGGCAGTAGGCCTATTATTTGAAAAAAAACCCTTTTCAATTACCACTCCTTTAATTTATTTATTTTAATTTTTCCATTTTCAGAGCTATACACAAATTTTCAAAATTGAGTTTTCACCCGGACTTAACCATCTTTTGAGATTCTACCTCCTCTCATTACTCCCAAAAAATTCTGTTTATATGTCTTTGTATTGGCATCCGATAAATAAGAAGGCAAAAATCCATCAACCGAAGTGTGTGTATCTTTTTTACCCGGAAAAATGGCCAAAAACGATTTTTTACTTTAGACTACACAAAACTTAAGATCCATTTAAATGTTTTGTATTAAATTCCCATGTTCCACAAAAAAATCGGGTCAAGTTGGGAAAAATGCAGGGTTTAAAAAAAAAAAATCTGGTGTGAAACACTCACACGACTTTCTTTAATACTTTTAATACAATTACACACAAAATGACAAATTTTCTTTAAACTACAAATTTTATGTATTTCTCCTAACATACAGAAGGTGGTGGGGGAACAAGTACCAACCTACTAATCTTAGCAGATAGAAAAGTGATGATTATATTATGGTCCATTAAACAACTGCATATCCACAAATTCCGCACAACTATCCAAAATAATTTCTTTTAAAAAGTATTTCAAATAAAACTGACATTTTTATCTATGCAGCAAGCATTCCAAGTTTAAAGGAAATCTTTGTAGTCGTTTTCGAAATAATTTCAAAAAACTCGAAAAATCTTCCTATAAAATTGCACTGCTGGTTAACCGAGTTTCTTCAAATTTGAAATTCTATCAATGTTTCTAATGTGTATTAATATTATATAGGTGGTAGAACCATACATTGTATTGAAATGGTACTCTAGTGAAAGGCAAAATGCTAATGGTTCCTCACGACCCCAAAAAAGTAAATTTTCCCAGGAAAATGTTTCAAATAAAAGTGATAAGTATTTATGTACATACATATATGTGTAGGTAGTATACAGAGTTTAAAGAAAATCTTTGGTTTTCGAGAAAATTACGAAAAACTGAATAAAAAAAAATCATTCAGTAATGTCTCACTTTTGGTTGATGGATTTTGCCCGAAATCTTCTGTCTGATGCGGTGGTAGTGTTTAAACAGAATACAGAGTTGAGCTTCTGCGATTTTTCGTTTTTGAGATATACATAGTATATATACACACCCACACACATATATATATATATATAATATATATATATATACCGCACATACAGACCATTCACTAAAAACATTTTTCATGATCACGAAAATGGCCCCCAGAGATTTTTCTTCAAATTAGGCGGGAAAATCTATTTTAGGGTCTTTTTCTGGGGACAGCTGGGAGTGACGTTAGGGGTCTTTCCTTTAAGCGCCACATACATATGTATATTATACGATGCTATCGTCTATATAATATTAATAAGAATTCAAGACGCTAATGGTCTTCTAGTGTGACACACACAAGTCTTTATCTTACTACCATTTACATAGTTATATAATTGTTTTCAAACATACCTTCACGACAAAAGGAAGGTGCCAAAGCAGAAGCCAAATCCTGGCGTGTAGGGCGGGCGGAAGCGCATGTTGTGCTTGTCGAATAGTGCTCGATGACAGTGTAATGGTGCATTGTCCTCGTGGATGAATGCAGTTCTTAGTGTGGTTTCTCCAAATACACCGAAAACTCCCCCCCCCCCATCCCAATTAATACTGTTTGCTATGGCCGCGGAAATCTTGAAAGATCAAAACCATCGAATCTACTCCCATTAGTGTGGAGTATTTTTCTTTGCCTTAATTTTTCAGCCTAGGGATCCGGGACAAAGTGGGTGTATTCCCAGCAGATATTACAGGCCCAGTTGTTGTTCGTTTGTGGACAACTTGCCCAGAACTTGCATTTTTATATAGGTTATTCGTCAGTTTTGCCTATAGATTTAATATATTTTATCTTGTTTATTTTGATAATCTCCTAGGAGACACCCAATGTAAATTGGTGGTTTTGGTAATTTGTTTGTTATAAAGGCAATATTGTCTCTTGATATATTTTATGTTTAAATACATGTGTTTATGTTTTTTACAGAGAGTTTCGAGGTTTTGTAAAAAACTCATCATCAACCTGTCAGTTCTATTAAATACATATCAATTTTATATATTTATTTTCCTAGTAAGAGGAAGTATTGCGATCGTACTAGATTTTCGAAATGGATTGTTCACCGGAAATATATGTTTTCAGGTTTCCTGAATACGAAAAAATCAACTGGAAGTGCGACTATTTTTTGTTCAGTTTTGTGTGATTTTCTCACAATACGGCTCCAATTATTTTCTTTAAACTTCGTTTACTATCCACTCATACATAGAACCTATCATCTTTATTTGTAATATTTGTAAATACTGATTTTTTGGGGGGTTCTGGGGAGAACAGTAGCGTTATCCTCTGAAGTACCACTTCAGTGTAATATATGGTTTTACCACCTACATAATATTAATAAACATTACAACCATTGATAGAATTTCAAATTTGAAGAAAAATCGGTTAACCGGAAGTGTGAATTTACAGAATAGGTTTCTGAGTATTTCTGAATTTTCTCGAAAACGGTTACAACTATTTCCTTTAAACTTGGAATGCTTGCCATAGAAGGAAACGTGAGATACGTTTAATAATAATATATAAACGTCTCTGTAAAAAAAAATTGATTATGAAGGGGTATTGGGGGTGTGCCAGTTAGTTTAAGTTTCCACAAATTTTCTTGATTTTGCCATAGAGCGCCGCCACATAAGGCTGCTCAGATATTCAAGTAAAATCCCCGCCACCATTTTTATGGCCAGCCCTAATAAACATTGTAACGTTGCAATTTTAAAGAAAATTTCTTGATTAAATTGTATTTACGAATTTTTAAGGAAACTGTGTGATGTAAAATTGTAGGACTGTGTATGTGTAGTTGTTATACCAAGTTTAAAGAAACTCGTTTGGTGCCGTTTTCGAGAAAATCTAAAAAACTGAACAATCCCAATCAGTAAAGGGAGTTGCCAGGACATTGTGTGGAACTTAAACTAAATATTAAGTTTAAAGTTTCTGCGAATTTAAGGCTTTTCAGTTATGCTGACCCACTTTTTCAGACTAAGGGGACCTCTAAACTGATATGTATATAATTTGTATTGGTCGATGAGGAATTTTTTATATATCCTCGAAACGTCTCTGTAATAAATAATATATAAAAACGTATTGAAAGATAAAATCAAGGAGAGATTAATACTGCCTTTATAACAAAGCAAAATTACTGCAACCATCAATTTAATATTTATATAATTTTAAGCTACATATAAGCCCCTAACTAAACCCTATAAGCCCGATCCTGCACCTTTCCTTTTAATTTATTCCTTAAAAAAAAAATAAATAAATAAATGGCGGGACTGTGAATTTATTTGTATTTGTTTTTATTTATTTATTTATATTTGTTTTATTTATTTTATTTAACATACTAATTTTTCCAGAATTATCATGAAAGCTGAAAAATACCTTTTGTGAGCCAGTTTGGTTAAAATTTAGCCCTGGACAATAGGCTTGAATATCTTATCGACGCAGTCAAGCAATCAGTGATGCTTGCAGTCTAATGACCTCACTTTTTTCGGAGATATGGAGCATTGCAAAGGTCCACTTGCTTTCTGCTAGGGGCCCAAATTAAGGCACACCTTTTAGACTTATGACTTTCTCAGGGAATATTCTCCGCCAAACCTTCAGGCATCTAGAACTTTTTTTGAATGATAACATCACAATACACAATATTGGAGAGTCTCTACTATTACCCCATACGGAATCTACACGTACCTCCTAGCTTCTTCAGGTTCCGCCCCCTCAGAGTGCCCCGGCCTCCCGGTGAGGAAAAACTCAGCCTACTTCAGAATCTCTTCCGAAACCCACCCTCTCCCAGAGTATATACCACAGAAGAATCCCGTGATAGCCTGGCTTTCAATTTGTCACCGATCATCTGCCGATTTTCGGACGTTCGCCCATCAACAGTGTATGCTGACGTGTACACAGCATAATCATTTTACACACACTGTGCACTCTCCGGTCGATGATCATAAAATAAAGCACAATATCACGTAAAATATCTTTGATGTTACTTCAGCTTCCCTTTACTACATGGCCGACATCACTTGCTCTCTCTTCCACGCCAACATATACTGGCACCCAAAAGTCACGACCCTTCCAGGGTCAAAGAGTTTGCCTCAAACTCATCTTCAGACCATTTTCATAAGTGATGACCCAAAAAGATTTTTATTGAAAGACGGCCATTTTTACTTTCTCTTACTCCTAGTAAGAGGAAGTATTTTTTATACGCTTCATTAATACGATGTATAAGGTAATGCAATAATGTTCAGACCATGCACATTTTTTGGTTCTCCTAGTAGGATTTTTCAACCAGCTGTATAGAGAGATTTTAATTTAGGACAATATAAGTTTTTTTTTTATATATACCGTACGTCTTTAATTGAAAATTTGTATTTTTTTTTTTTTTTTCACTTGACTGCTACAGGGTTTTTGAGAAGTCGAAGGGATAAACGTAAGGACAAGAAAGGTAAAAAGAAAAAAGATATGACACCCGACAACAACAGCAAAGAGGACAAATCAGACATGTAAGTATAAATCGATTTTTACTTTCTTATACTCCTTGTAACAGGAAGTATTGCGATCGCGTCAAATTTTCTAAATTGAGTTTTCACCAGAAATACAGGTTTTGAGTTTTCCTGAGTAAGAAAAAAATGTTTTTAGCGAATGGTGTATGTGTGTGTTGTGTGTGATAACAGAATATCTCAAAAACAAAAAGTCACAGGAAGCACAAACTTGATATTCCATTTAGGTACTGTCACTGTATCTGACAAGAAAGTTTAGGGGCAAAATTCATCAACCGGAAGTGGGACTTTACTGAATGTTTTTTTTTCTTCAGTTTTTCGCGATTTTCTTTAAACTTTGTAAACTATCTACCCACACATATGTGTATTTTATGGTATTTTATCCGTCGTATTTTATCCATCTGGTATTTTATCCGAGCAATTCACGAAATTGGTGAATTTACTCTGACGATGGTTGAAAGTCGGATACCGGTCAGGAAGAAAAAGAACACGCGTGCTACGACGGATAAAACACCAGATGTTATCCAGCGTTACGGACCCATCCAAATTTTCAATATGTATATATCTCTCCTTTTATTTGAAACATTTCCGGAGAAAACTTTTATTTTCTAGCGGGAACAGCGTTAAGCTTTCCTCTAAAGTACCACTTCAGTGCAATGTATTGCTAGAATTCCGGAGTTGAATAAAATCGCAATAACGTATGTGCCACTTTACAGAATAGGTTTTTGAGTTTTTTGATATTTTCACGAAAATAACTGCAACGATTCCCATTAAATTTTGTGGCGTTCAATATTTATT
The DNA here is from genome assembly GCA_011037195.1 of Triatoma infestans. Classification (NCBI taxonomy): domain Eukaryota; kingdom Metazoa; phylum Arthropoda; class Insecta; order Hemiptera; family Reduviidae; genus Triatoma; species Triatoma infestans. The sequence continues at coordinate 19,140 of JAAEAF010004742.1, read as the reverse complement.
AGCGCGCTTTTCTGGGCTAAAAGGTGATCACTACTCTACCTACCACCTGGGTTGGTAGATTGGTACTTGCTCCCCACCACTCTATATTATTTATGTTAGGACAAATAAGTAAGGTTTCACATTAATTTTTTCTTTTTATTATGAAATTTGCAATCATTCTTAATTCTATTTTTCAGTGACGACAAAGAAGAGACCATAAAATCGAAAACGCCAACACCTGAAGTGGATGAAGAGGGTTATTGTGTACGTCCTAAAGTGGAATCCTGGGAAATAGATAAAGGCAGTAGTTTCTATTCAAGTTCGGATACGGATTCAGGTATCTTAAGATTTTTTTAAAAAATTACTTTCTCTTACTACTGTAAGAGTAAGTAATTTATTTGTAACGTTTTCCTGGAAAAATTGATTTCTCTGGAGGTTATAGGCCCCAGAGAGAATAGTTTTTTTTTACCAGTTTTTAGGGATTTTCTAAAAAAATGGCTCCAAGTTTCCGTAAAAACACCGACGGTTTTCATTCAGTTCGTTACACTAACTGTGAATACAGAGACCTATCATTTTGTTGGAAACTTATTCCCGAGAAAGAAATTTTGGGGGTGGTAGGGGGGTTTATGCTTTCCTCGATAAAGATATTTTATTAAGATAAACATTTAGTAAAAATTATAAGTTTGAAGAAAATTTGTCTTGTTTTATTCTGTGTACACTGCAGCAGTAACAGAAAGTCGTGTGAGTGTTTCAAAACCTACTTTTTCTTTATGTACAAACAGATGAGGAACGTGAGAAGAAAATACGAGTTGAAATCAAACCTTTGAGCAATGGAGCCGGCCCGATTAGTGCCAGTGTGGACGAACTGAGGGCTACTGTGGAGAATTTATCATTGTCACCGCTTGGAACAGCACCGGTAAGACGAAGTATTGTATTGTAATCGTGTCAAATTTTCGGTATCGAGTTTTCACCGGAAATATCTTTTTTGAGGTCCCTTGAGACCAAAAAAGTGGTTTTGAGTGCGCGTGTGTGTGTATGTATGTTAACAGCATAGCTCAAAAACGAAAAACCATAAAAAGTTGAAACTTGATATTCCGTTTAGGTATCACCGTGGATCTGACAGTACTTATCTGTCAAAATTCCCTCAACCGGAATGTACCACTTTACTAGTTTTTTTTTTTACTTTTTTGCATTTTTCTCAAAAATGGCCCCTACGACATTTAAACGGCCCCAAGTTTCTTTAAACTTGGTATATGAACTACACATACAAAGAGCTACAACTTTTATTTAAAACATTTCTCTGGGAAACTTCATTTAAGGGCAGTTATGGGGGAGGGGTGGAGTTAGGTTTTCATCTAAAGTGCTATTTCAATTTATTAGAAAATTCTGTCATCTAAATAATGTTAATTAGAATTGAATATGTTCAGATTCTGAGTTTGAAAAAAATCGGATAACCGGAAGTGCGTTCACTTTACGACTTTACTAAATGATGTTTCCATTTTTTTTCGATTTTCTCAAAAATGGCTCCCACGATTTTCTTGAAACTCCTATATCAACTAAACATACAAAGAGCTGCAACTTTTATTTAAAACATTTCTCTGGAAAATTCATTTAAGGCACTTTTATGGGAGGGGTGGGGTTATGTTTTCTAAAGTGCTATCATAGATGATTATACAATTCTATCATCCAAACAAAATTAATTAGAAATAAATAGATGGCCAAAATTCCGAGTTTCAAGAAAATTAGTAAACCGGAAGTGCGCTTTTACAGATTTTTCATTTTTCGACGAATTTCCTTAAATTTGGTACACAAACTATAAAATGATAACTGGAGTAAGAGAAAATTGTGTGAGTGTTTCACATCAGATTTTTTATGGAATTGTAGATGAATAGTTATTATTGTTATAATTCGTCAATGTAGAGGCATCAAGTTCTGTACTGTCTAAACTTGGCTAGCTCAAACTTAGTATCGGACACGAAGATTCATCCGGCAAAAGCCATCAACCGGAACTTTTTTTTTCCAGCTTTTTTTTTATCTCGAAAATAGCACCAACCATTTTCTTTAAACTTCGTATACTATCTACATATATAAATATGTACCTATCATTTTTCTTTGAAACATTTTCTCGGGAAAATTGTTTTCTTTGGGGGTTCTGGGGGAACATTAGCATTATGCTTTTTTTGTAAGTACTACTTCAGTATAATATATAGTTTTACGACCTGCTTAATATTATTGCACATTAGAGGCATTGATGGAATTCCAAATTTGAAGAAAATCTGTTAACCGGAAGTACTGTGAATTTTATTATTTTGGAACATTTTTCTGAAAAAAGTGATATTCTGGAGTATTGGGGAGTCTGTCAGTTAGCTAAATTTGCAAAAGCTCAATGTTGTAATTTTAAAGAAAATTTCTTGAGTAAGAGAAAATTGTATTAGAGTAAGAGAAAGTGATGGTTTCACACCAGATTTTTTTGTTTTGCTTGCCTAGGTCAGGCGTATCACCAATTCAAACAATCATATGAAACGTTCGCAGTCTGTGTCGCAACAAATTGGTGGGTAAGTTTCATCATATAGGTTCATCTTCTTCGCAACTTTGATTTTGTATCTTAAGAAACCATGAATTTTATTACAGCAAAGTCAACAGCGATACTACAAATTTGAATTTAGTACAAAGTCCTACAGGATCCAGTGCATCCACACCAACTGGTAATCATCCTTACGCACCACTGCAAAGTCCAACACCGCCCATAACAAGTGCAACAAATAAATATTCAGGTAATACGTGAACAGGTTTTTTTTTTTTTCCCCCAACTTTTTTTTTTTTACAACTTTTGCTTTAAAATTTGTGAGAGTGTTTCACACCAGATTTTTCTTTTTCCCCAGATTTAGGAGATTTATTTGCTGAAGCTGGAAATGATATTCCATCTACACAGACGTTAAGCAGGAAGCAGGCGTCCACGCCAAGCTCTGCATCCAGTATTATAATTCCCCGGCCACCATCCAGGCGAAGTGAGGTAATTTTATCGTTTTAGCGTACACTGTTCCTAATTTTGTAGATTTGGCTTTTAGGTATTCCTTAGAAGGAATTTGGAAGAAGAGATGTCTTCCTCTACCTTCTAGTTATTGTGCCTGGTTCCGCAGAGCTAGAAAGCATCAGAGACATTTTTCCGTGATAACCTGCTTCTTTTTGTGGTCATTGACCGGTTTCGGGCGTTCTTCCATCTTCAGGATGCGTTTGTTAGACAGTGTGATAACACAGACTTGCACAGAGCAAATTCAGTTTACAGTGTGTGTAAACAGTGTGTGTGCAATGTTCAGTTTGAGTGTGTAAACTGAATTTGCTTTGTGCAAGTCTGTGTTATTACACTGTTTGACAAATGCATCCTGAAGATGGGCGAACTCCCGAAACTGGTCGATGACCACAAAAAGAAGCAGGCTATCACGGAAAATGTCTCTGATGAAGTCCCTTCTAGTCTGGGATTCATTTAAAGGTCCACGTGGACCGATCACCAGCTTCCTAATATACAAATCCGAAGCTCAGATTTAGTATTCCATTTAAGTACTAGCTCCTCATCTGGATCCGGTCAAAACCCAGCTACCGAAAATATGACTTTTACTCAATGTGTTTTTTTCCCACTTTGTCGCGATAACAGCCTCAGTGATTTTTCCTTTAAACTACGTATAATTTATTAATTTTCTTTTTCTTTTTAAATTTGAGGCGCGTCAAAATTTATGGTCATTGGCGCCTGGAGCCTTCTGAGCACACTGCCGGACTCCGGACAGTGTTCTTTCGTTACAGACAACCATGTCCATCACAATGGTTTTTGGAACATTTTCCTGGCTTGGGGTGGTTTTGGGGGCAACAGTAGCGTTCAGTCTTTCCTTTAAAGTACGTTTAATACAATATATGATTTCTGCCACCTGCCGGAAATGCGACTTTACTGCATATTTTTGAGTTTCTAAGAATTTTCTCGAAAATGCTTATAACCATTTCCTTTAAACTTGGCATGCTTGACATTTATTTGAAAATTTATAAAAAAAAAAAAAAAAAAAAAAATGAAATTTAGGTTAGTCTATAGGAATTCGAATCGTAAATGTTCAAATATTGGCGCTCTATTCTGGACTACAGTATAATATTTTATTTTATTCAGTTTTGTCATTTTATACACACTCAGCCACAAAAAAAATAAAATGGGACACTTAGTTTTTTCATTAATAAATAACTGTCTATTTGTAATACAATTCGCTGGGAAGGGATTAGCTAAGTGGTCAAGGACGCCAGTGGGAAACCCTCTCACATCATGACGGCATGATACCCGCTTCAGCACCACGCTATGTCTCAGTCGCGTGTTTTAGGATGGCAACTGGACACGATTATTTAAAAAAGCACCTCCGAAGAATTGGAATCTCGAGGGACTCAAGATGCCCCCTCTGTGATACCGGACAGGAAATGACGGCATCTCATTTAGACACGTGTCCTTCTCTTGAGGATGTAAGAGAAAATTACAAAGATGACAACCGGTGGATACACCAGGCAAATTTATATTGGGCTGCAAGGGAGCGTATGGATAGTATCCAAGAAAACGCGATGACATAAGGAAAAAAAAAAGCTAAGTGGTTAGCGTATTGGAATCTCACGCGGAGAACCTGGGTTCGAGTCCAGTGCTGCCCTTAAATATTTTCTTCCTAGCAGCCTCTACAGCTCACTGTCCGGTGATGGCCATTCGTTCCCGGTGTAATCCTTTTCCTCATACGTACTGGGGAGGTAGTTTAAGGACCTACCTACCCTTTTGGGGTTTACCAGTCCCCCGTTGCAAGCAACGGATTCGTTTAACAAGAGAGGGATGTCACTACCACGGAAAGACTTTTAGTGCAATACCTGACCATGGCAGAAGTGCCGAGGCACACCCCCGCTTGACCCATTTAAGGGCAGGTTGAGATACGCTCCAATGTGGTCACACTCCACTCCCAGAAAGTAGAGAAGGCAGCTAGCTAGCAGGCTCTGGTGAACCGCGCATACCCAGCAAATGCACTTCCAGGTACGGGCTAGCACCGTACCATGTTGACGCGCCTTAAATAAAAAAAAAAAAAAAAAAATACAATTCGCTACTAAATAATATCTTGTAGTGGGTATTTTATCTGTATTTTATCCGTCTTAGCATGCATATTCCTGACCGGTTTCGGATTTTCATCCATCGTCAGAGCAAATTTCTTAAGTTTGTGTAGAGAGTTCACTTCAACGCAATGTTTCTGTTACACTCACTCTTGTTGGTTTGTTGGTTGTACATATGTGCGGGAGGTTATGCATATAAACACTGAGCATACTTAATACCACTATTAAAATTAAAGTATCCTCCAAAACATGCTGTTTATTATACACCATTTTCTAATGTATGATCATAATATATAATAATTCCATTTTGTCATTACACACACCACGCACACACACACGCGCGCACACACACACACACACAGTAACATAACTTATAACCTCCCCATATATGCACAACCAACAAATCATCAAGTTTGTCAAGTATGTTTCCTATTGTTTCTTTTGTGGCTGAGTGTATGATTGTATAAACAGCAGTGAGAGAAAGTCATATCTGAACGTCACATCAGATTTTTTGTTTTTGTCAACAGGGTGGCGTACGAAGTCCAGTTCCTGGGACATTATCCTATGGCGATAGTACAGAGTTTCGTACATCTGGCATAGCTTTGGGCACATCTCGAGGACCTTCACCGCTTACTATCGGTATTGCGGACACGATACCACTGGCCGTAGCCTTTCATGAAATTATACATTCCTATTTTAAAGGGGTCAACGAAGAGAAGTAAGTATTATTTAGGTTAATAACTCCTCACATTCATGTACCAAAAAAATCCCAGAGACACTCTATTTTTACTCTGATAAGAGGGGAAGTATTGTGAAAAATTTTCAATATATCGAGTTTTTACAATAAATACACGTTTTGAAGTCCCCTGAGTCCGAAAAAGAGGTTTTTAGAAAATAGTCTCTCGGAGTGTGTGTGCCAAGTAGCAGAAAGTCAAACTTGACATTCCGTATACATATAACCATGAGATCAGACAGGAAGTTATCTGTCAAAATTCCTCAATCGGAAGTACCACATTACTGAATGGTTTTTGCGATTTTCTCGATAAATAGCTTCAAACGATTGTCTTAATACTTGGTATATCAACTACATGTAAAGAGCTACAACTTTTATTTGTAACATTTGTCTTTGACTTGTAGAATGGGTCCTAGGAAGAAAAAAAATCTAAGGGTCACACTGCTGGACTAGCATAGTTTCTGCCCTGGTCATCGAGTTAGCCGAGGCTGAACTGATGACATTTAGGCAAAATCTCTTGGACACATCTTTCAATTTTCGTGACTTCTCCCTTAAAGGGATTGCTGGAGGCGGGGAAATTTAACCATAGACTCCCGAGTGTCCTGTTTAAAGCCCCACACCACAACATTCCAGCACCAGAGACTCTTCCTTCTAGGGTCTTCAACTCATCCGATCTTGTCTTGTGAAGTTACCATTTTGTTTTTTCTGTCTTATTTCAGGTGTCAAGTGAAACTCTGCGGCGATATGATGGTGTCATTCCCAGCCGGTATAGTGTCCATATTGACAAACAAACCGAGTCCGGCACAACTCTCATTTAGGCTACATAATTCTGGCAATTTAGAGAATATTTTACCAAATAAACAGTTGATAAATACGTAAGTAAAATCCATTTTTATTTTCTCTTACTCCTGATAAAGTATCTGGGAACAAAATATTTCAAAAACAAAACAATCGCAGGACGCTCAAACTTAGTTTACCGTTAGGCACTAACCATCTCATCAGACACGAAAGTTTCGAGCAGAATCCATCTTCCGGAAATGCGACTTTACAGAATCTTTTTTTTTTTCAGTTTTTTGCGCTTTTTTTTATTAATACACGGCGCTTACTTTTTAAACGTTGTATCTATACACCTAAGTGGGATCCTCACTACCGTTTTGAGGCCCCGAGCCAGCAGTAGCCGACACTAAGCAATTTTGTTACACGGAAGTCGAAACAATGGAGGAATAGGGAACTAAAGAAGCACTGGAGTGACACAGAAGGGTGTTTCCATGGTAAGAGATTTAGAAAAGGTATAAGAAAAGGGGGACCTTGAAGTATCTTCTCACCCTGAATAGGATACAACTGAGAGTCGCGTAGAGTGTATTGACTGGACATTCTTGGGTAGGCAGTCATTTAGACAAAATAGTTTTTTGGACTTATAGTTTTTTTAACTTACGGCGCAACAGCCCATGAAGGGCCAAGGCTTGCCAGACAGAACTTTAATTGGGGGGGGGGGGTGCTAAGCACGTCGCAGTTCACAACGCCGTGTTTAGTTTCGGCCTTCGCTATCTAGGGCGCTACCAATGTATTATTATATTATTTATTATTATTATTATTATTCAAAGAAGGGGAGGGCGAAACCCTACACTGTCCAAAGCCTCCCTGGGCCCATATAGCTACTCCTAAAGAATAACAACTACCGGGTCTGGAACAAGTCCAGGCCCGGGTTTTACCCATCTAAGTTTTACCACAGTCCGAACAAATAGGACATAGCTTAAGCTCTTCTACCGATATCCTATTTCGGCTAAAGGTCCTAAACCAATCTCCTCACAGCCCAAACAATCCGTCATGAGATTTATGGGTGTTTCCTCCTCCGTCTCACAGACTCTCCAAAAGGGGTCAGGCATGAGCCCCATTGTATAGAGATGTCTCCTTAAACCACATTGCTCAGTGAAGAAGCAACCAGATACCTGAGGGAGGTCCGTGAAAGACACAGGACCCCCTCACCAAAAGCTCTGCCCGGACCCCCAATGAGCAAATTAGACTGCCGACAACCTACTGTACTCATCCACAAGGATGAGTGCTGTGAGGCTGACCATGACTGGAAGCCTGACAGATATGTGCTAAAAGACACACCAACAGCAGGCTCGGGACCAATGAAAGGAGAGAGGCTCCCAATTTGGCAAAACTGTCCACCTCCTCATTCCCAAAAATTCCCACGTGACCCGGTACCCAGACCAGAAGCTTCCAGAGAAGAAAGCTCTTCCAGTCTGTTAGAATATTCTAACACCAATCTGGAAGTGAAGACACATGAACTAAGCGCCTTCAGTGCAGCTTGGCTGTCCGAGCAGAGCTACCAACTATAGCGTCCCACTTTTTATCACGATGCTGAGTCAATACCGACTTTGCCTTCACGGGGATCGAACCCTGAATTCTCGCATGAAAGGCGACTGCGCTAGCCACTAGACCAACGTGTGAGGACAGGACTTCCATAGTTTCCTTTGTTAATTCAAGGTTCCGCATATTTGGGAGCGCAACACTCTCAAGGGGGAGTTGGAGAATAAAGATGTCTTAAGATATTGTAGTCAGATCGGTAGATCAAAGCCGGAGGAGGCTTCTTAGGAGTGGCTTTTCTTTTGGGTGGGGTATAAGAGGCATAATATTCACACATTTGGCTTATATTCTGCGCCTTCCGACAGCCATGGTTAATAATAATAATATACACAGTCAATTTACCGCAAGTGCGATTTTACTGAATAGGTTTGATTTTTTGAAATTTTCTCGGAAACGGTTACAATGAATTTGGAACGCTTGCTGCGTAGATAGAAATGTATCACTTTTATTTGTAACATTTTTCTGAAAAAATTGATTTTAGGCTACTCAATATTGGCTGTCTACAATGTAATAGTTTTCTACCTGCTTCTGTATAACTGTATTAAGTGGAATAAGAGAAAGTCGGTTGTGAGTGTTTCACGCTAGATTTTTTTTTTTTCTATAACCCACTTACACCGTTAACAATGGTTTTGGGGGAAGAGCAACATTAGGCTTTTCTGTAAATTACCAGTTCATGGTACTTCAAGTACAATATATGGTTGTTTAATTGTATAATATTGAAGTACTTAAGGAGCATTATTAGTGTTCCAAATTTGAAGAAAATTGGCGTAGAGGAAGTGTGACTTTACAGAATAGGATTATTAGGTTTTTTGTTTGTAATTTTATCCAAGGATTTCCATTACTTGGAATGATAAATGCAAACATGTAGCCCTATCACTTTTAATTGAAACTTTTTCCAAAAAAATTATTTTTTCTGAAGTGACTGCATTTTAGAAGACCCACCTTAAAAACCAGTATATGGAACCATATTTTTGGCAAATGACCCATCATTTAAATTTATGTTAATCTTTTTGGTTTGTTTTGTTTCAGGGATTCCTATCATACATTCCGCGAAGGAACAGTGTTCGATTTTAATATGTGTGCCTTAACAAATTTATTAAGACGTCAATCGGAACAGAATCCTAATGCATCCTATTTCAACGTGGACATATTGAAATATCAGGTATTATTGTGCTTACACATCGGCAAGGTATATAACTAGAATTAATGACAAGTTTGTAGCTATTATAGCTGAGCCATGACGCAGCCTCACTATCCCAGCAGATGCAACCCGTTTCAATTTAGGGTACATTTCATATCTTTACAACCAATTGTCCTTCCATTTATTCATTTATATATTTATTTATTTTTCAGATAAAAAGTAAACCTGGTGCAGAATCTTGTCCATTGCAATTAGTGGCCTATTGGAAATGCGATACAACTCATACTGACTTAAAAGTTGACTATAAATACAACAGTCATGCAATGGCCTCGCCTTCACCATTATTAAATCTTACAGTAGCTGTACCCGTTGATGGACGGGTAACAAATATGCAGTCCAAACCGACAGCAGTTTGGTTAGTTTTTTCCTAGTGATTATTTTTAAGTAATATTTTCAGAAGTATTTCAAAATGTCGCATCTTCTTCATAAAGGGAGTTTCTACAAATATTCAGTGACTTTAGCATCATAAAAGGAGGAAGAACCTCTCTCAGCTCCCCCTGAACCTCCTTCTAAGATCAGATTTTTGGGAAAAATTTCTTACAAATACAGTAGTGTAGCGTGGGATATCTTGTTCCGAAAAACGTCACGAAAATAACAGACGTATTGGAACGAAACTTACGGCCCCCTTTAGGAGCTCAAAAATAAAGTCTTGTCTGATAAGTGGCACCCTTCTGGTGAACATTTTTGGAACTAATTTGTTATACTGTTATGTGGCAATCTCTTATGGGAATTTTTGGAACTGGAATATCTTTGGGGATAGGGATTTGTAAGTGAAAATCATTAAGGACAAACATCACGAATACATGTGTAAGTAAAGTATCGCCTCAGAGATATTTTCCGTGATAACCTGCTTCTTTTTGTGGTCATCGGCTGGTTTCGGGTTTTCGCCCATTATCAGGATGTTTTTGTCAAAACAGTGTGATAACATAGATTTGCACAGAGCAAATTTAGTTGATACACATTGGCTCCGTGCAAATCTATGTTATCGCACTGTTTGACCAAAAGCATCCTGATGATGGGCGAATGCCCGAAACCGGTTGATGACCATAAAAGAAGCAGGCTATCACGGAAAATATCTCTGATACCTTCCAGCTCTGCGGAACCAACCACAACAACAAAGTATCGCCTGTTTGGTCATTTATATTTGTATCCTCATAACCATACACCCAAAGTGTTCCACGCTTCTCAGCTTTAGGCAGTAGCTCAAAGTGACAAACAACTGGGTGGCCACGGGAGCAACTCCCCTGGCTAGGCCCTACTTTTTTTTTTGTAAAGTGCACCGCGATTTTTTTATCTATGTGCCACCCCACTGGTGCCAGGATCATACGCTTCCCCTGCCTTCTCCACACACGAATTCGACCATGTGAAAAATAAAGGCCAAATCGTGATTCATCCCCTCATTGCTCCTATAGTCCAATGGAGATGTCGATTGGCTAAAGCTAACCTGTTCGCAATTGTCTTCGAACACGATGCATAGCTCACGATGATTCCCAGAAATTGTAATAAGTTATCCCCGAGCTCTACAGCTGTAAGAAACCGATTGCATAGAACTGAGAGTGAAAGTCGGTCGTCCGGATCTATTGCGACTCTTGTACAAGCGTTTCCGAACGTATTCTCAGTTTCCCTAAAAAGTACGATTGCTCGATGAAGCGCAGAACGTGACAGATCTAAACCATCTGCCACATATCGTACGCTATGTCCTATTTCTGCAACAGCGACTGCTCTGACGGCATCCTAAAAGAAATGACATCCTCTGCTATTAATTTAAAATTAAAAATAATGTGGGAAAAAAAATATCATTACGAACGATGTGCGACACAGTCACATAATCACACAGTCTACTGCTGTCAATGTTTATTATGAAGAAAGTTGGTAGTTGTGATTAGAGTATTTATTAAATTTTAACTGGATTCAATATATTAATTACTGGCGCCCAACATTCATTTTTCTATGATACAAATCAACTATGAAACAAACAAAACTTACATTTTTATTTCTAATTTTTTCCCAGGATGTCAGAAGCAAATCGAGCCGTATGGAAATTTACCGAACTATCTCAGCATTGTGAGAGTAATGGCGTGGGCTCCTTACGAGCTAGATTTGAAGTGGCCGAAGGCCCATCAACACCGGCTACATTAGCCGCACAGTTCAATTGTGAAGGTACAACATTGTCTGGCATTGATTTCTCATTGCATGGACACGGTTATAGGATTTCATTGGTTAAAAGACGTTTCGTTTCAGGTGGGTGTGCCAGTCAACAGAATTGCACAACTCTTATTATAGTTTGTCACTATTTAATGCAACTTTATGAATTTAGTGTATTCCAGTATATATCTTGGTCCATATTAAGGGGAATTTCATTCCCAAAATCACTTTAAGAGAACTAATATTTTATTTGTAGTAATTTGTGTAAGTGTATCAGTTTAATTGAAACTATCCATTGTATTTACAGGTAAATATATTTGCGATGGTGGTGATTCCGATGTAAAATTCCGTTATGCCACTCCCACAACTTTAGACTGCTAGCGCCAGTATTTTGGTATAAATTTAAATAAATTTATAATGTATTTAATAAAAACAATATATTGTGCAATTTATTATACACTGTTAAGAAAATGTATTTGTATTTAAATATCTTAAAATTAAAAAAATATATATATATATTTATATATTTTATTATTAGTTACAAAAATTTAGAGTTTTAAACTGCCATTTTTATATATTTGAAGTTTAGATAACTCAAATATTTATTTTTGCGGATTCAGGGTGGGTTTTTGATTTTTTTTCTGGCAAATTATATGAAAAAACCCTGGTTTTCAATAATATATATTTTTTTACTTTATCATGTCCGATAAAAAAAAAGGATTGGTTGGTTCTCTTATAATTAGTGAATGCGCGAGTGGCCGGTGTATATGCCTTTGGTGTAAAAATGTTTTTGAAAAAAAAACGTAACCAGTCCCGAAAGCTATCACCGCTGGTTAAGACCCTGGGAATTTAGTAGAAGCATATGTCAGTGTATCTGGACGGGAACCCAAGGAGGTTTCTGCGGTATTAATCTGTAGATATCCTCAACTAGTAAAGTTTACGGTGATATATAGTTTTTGGATTTTTCTCTTCATTTTTTTGTATGCCCACCAACGATTGGAAGTTGAACCCAACCGTTTTATTAAGTGCATTCCCCCCTCCCCCATGCTAGATCTAATTTTTCGATAACTTTAGCGTACACTTAAGAAAATCTTGGGTCCTTCTTAATTATCTGACGAGACAACTTTTTGAAACTGGCCCACTTAGAATTCCTTGATGCCTAAGATCTATAGGGTTCCTTATAATGGTAACTTTTTATTTTTTAATACAGTTTTGAAATCTTTGAACCAGTTTGGCAAATAATTTCTAGTAATGCCCTGAATAATATATTTATAAAATGCTGCAACTGAATTTGCACATTTCAAATTTGCAAAATTTAGTAGTATAAGATGAGTCCCGGTAGTGTGTGTGAGTGGGAGATCATCCCTAAATTCTTTAGGACGCTATGTTTTTTGTTTTTTTTTAGGACCCAACGATATGTCCAGAGGAAACACTTACACGACTTTCTCTTATTGCAATTTGCCAAATTAGGCACCTCTCTCCCTTTCATTGGGTACAATGCTTCCCAGATAAGGGATCCACTAACTAGGGCTGCCCTGAAAGAAGAAATCCTTCCGTGAAAGATACAGAGCGACATCTTGACTATCAGCCCTGTTCATGGACCCAGAAAAATGCAGTAAAGTTGGAAATCCAGAAAAAGTCTAATTATCTGACACGCTAGTCAGCTTTGCGGGACCAGAATAGACGGCTACTACTTTGGCAAAACAATCTATCTACCATTAAGATTTCCATAGTCTTAGAAAACCTAGACTTGCCGGGTTTGAGTCTAGCAGTATTACCTTTAGTTTTTCTCTTCTTAGAAGCCTCTACAGTCAGTGTTGCCTGTAAAAAGAGAACAGTGCATGTAGGCCCCGACAGTGCATTGAGAAGGCTCCAGGGGCACAATAACTTTTTCAGGTCAAAATAGTAATTTAAAAAAAAACTTTATGGGCCCAGCAGGCTTTATGGGATAAGCGACCAGTCAAGAAGAGCTCGAAACGAGCAGGAAGTCAAGAAAGCATTGCCGTGGATAACCCTATCCAGGTCTCAAGCAGGCTATCAAGGAATATTTCTCTGAGGCCTAAATCTGTATGAGCAGTGGTAATGCAGGTTTCCTCATGAGACATTGTAGTCGCCGGGGGTGTAGGAGGTCCTTGAAAGAAGCACCTGCAGATTCTGTAGGGCGGTTGAAATAGACCAACTTGGCTTCCAACAACAAGGCTAGGAAGGTTAGGGAGCCTCTAACAATTCACTGCCTGGTGATGGACAGTGTTGTCTGTAACGATAGAACATTGCCTTGGGGAGGCAGACAAGTATATTTGAGAAGTCTCGCTGGAAGGGGGGTCTCCAGTCTTCTCAGACTATTTTCTACCACCAATTTTATTTTATTTTTATTTTTTTGTAAGGCAAAACCCCGAGAATTTAGGGGAGACACAGAGAACAGGCCATAAACTTCAGACCAGGAAATGGTCCCATTGATCTGTTTCCCGAACAAGTAAGACCACACTACCTAGAGCACAACCCTTCCATCCATTTCTAGAATCAACCTTATCTCTTCCTGAGGTAATCAATTACCAATTGCCACAACACCATGCCCCATTAAAGGCAAACGCTCGGATGAGCACTTGGTTGTTCCAAAATTCTTTTCTGTGCTCCGGAAAATCAGGGGACAACTCTCCAAGTAGGTTTATCTTTGCTGTAGTGACTTATAGAGGACACGTGGCCAGCTATGCTAGATCAGCTATTTTACACCTTTCTAATGCTTCAAATAGCTTAATTAATTATTTCTATTAATAATGTAATAGAATGAATTGCCATTATAATAAATTAATTCTATTAATAATGGAATTTATTGTTTAGCATTTTTCAGTAGAATAAACATTTTTTCAAACTAAACTATTTTAGAGCAAATTATCAGCTGATAATTGGGGTGGTCTGCCACCCTCAATCTTAGCCTTATTATTGTTACATAGAGGTTTTAATGAAGAAAAAACTTGTAAATAACAATAAAAAGGCTAAGAAATGAGGTGGACAGTGTTTTCTACACCACCCCCCAACCTTCAGCAAAAATAATATTGAGAAACCAATAAGAATACTCAAATTATTAGCCTAATTTCAAAGACCTTTCCTCTCACAGGCCTTTTTTGAACCAGTTTTTTATCTTAATTTGAACTACTTTTATCTTGTAGGCCATTTTTGAACCAATTTTTTTTACCTGAATTTGAATAATTTGAACCTCTTTTCACTCAAATTAATCCTTTTTTGTACCAATTAAACCATTCACGTTAATCTTTTATTAACCAGTTTATTACCTTATTATGGGTTTTCTCTTACATTAGCCCTTTTTTGCACCGAATTTTAGTATCTTATTCTCAAAAAATCAACCAGTTTTTCTCTCAAATTTATCCTTTGAACAGATTAAACTACTTTTCCCTCACATTCCTTTATTGAACGAATTTATTATCTTATTTTTCTTCACATTAATTTTTTATTGAATCAATGTATTATACCTTATTGTTGTACCAATTCAACCACTATGTCAGTTGTGGTTAGTTCCGCAGAGCTGGAAAGCATCAGAGATGTTCTCACATTAGTCCTTATATTGTTTTTTTTTTTTAAATCAGTTCATTATCACCATTTAATATCTTATTTTGAATAAAATTTTATCCAAATTAAGCTCTCCCCCCCCCCCCCGGTAACGTTATTTTTGAACAGTTGAATCTTGTTTCACTCCAATTAGTTCCTTTTTGATTTCTTCTTCTTATTTTTGATTCTTAACTACTAATCTTTTAGGTTTCCACGGTTATTTTCATGATAAACACTTGAGTTTTCGGGTTGAAGCAAGCGTCAGTGGTTTGCTAGAAACCACTCTTTGGGCGAAACGTTGGTCTCAATGTGGAAACTCGAAGTGTTTTTCATTTTTAACCTCTGTTTATAGCCAATTTACACAACACTGAAATACCCTAATTAAATTATTCACTGAAATGCCCCTATTTTTGAAGAATAATAACTCTTTTCTATTTTTGTTTTCCACAAATTAAAACAATTCTAATGAAGTCAGATAGTTCGAAAAATTTGGACGACGCTGACAAAAAAAGATTCATATAAAAGGGGAGGGGGAGGGTAAAATGGTCCAAAATAGATAATTAATCGGTTTAATTTAACTGAAAAATGCTGTATTATGTTTGTAAGTAAAAACAAAGTTAATACGGTTGAAAATAAAGGGAAAGATTTGTCAAAATTTTCCAATAAGTTTCGAAATTAGGTGCTTTTGTCTCACTTGGATTAATTTTCGTATGTGTTATTTCAGCTCATATACAAAACACTGAGGGGTTTCGAATTGAAAAGTACATGGTCCGAGGTTTGGTAGTGCAAAACCTAGTTTCTCGCCACCCCCGTCGATGCGATAGGTTACTTCGCGGCAGTTTTGTTTGGATTGAGTTCTCTAGATCCAAAAATTTGGTCGTAAAGTGGTAGAGTGGTGGTGGAAGCTCCTAAGTTCTGCCTCCAGAGGTTGCCTTGCTGCTTTTCTCAGTCCAAAGTCATCATTTCCAGAAAACCCTTTGATCTGGGACTCCTATCATTAGAATCTCCTATCTGGGCGATCATTAGAATCTCCTCCTCCTATCTTCTCAAACAAAATCTTCAGGTGTATGTGTGTCCCAGCTTCCCATCTGGTGACCTACAGATTCTGTGAGGAAAAATCAGTTTAACATAAAGTAGTCTTGTTCATGAACTCTTAAGTTTCTCAACATTTCTACTGTACCTAATTTCACCTATGGCTACCACATAACCCTGGAATGCCAACATGCGATGGATGGGTGCTAATGGACTTCTTTCCAGCTATTGTTTTTTGGAGGGGCGGTTTCTTGGCCCTCCTATACACTGCAAGACCCAAAGTCTCCTCAGCAGACTTCAGTCCAACCTAATGTCATGTTCCGAAGCCGATTTTTTTTTCCGTATCATTGTACATCTTTCCCTTCTCTGGATCGAGACTTCCTCCTCACTTCTCTGCAGAAGTTTTATTGCAATACATGAGACGTCCAGTTTATAGTTTTGGATCGTCAATGATCCCTAGAAGATCTTTTTTTGCATGACACTGATCCTTTGGAAACTTAATCGTCAGCGGCCATTCCTACTAGGCTCTATTTATTCATCAGAGATACTTTGCGTGGTAGCCTGCTTCATTTGTGGAAAACGACTGGTTTCGGGCGTTCGGCGATCATTAGAATGTAAACTGATTTTGCACTGTGCAAGTCTGTATTATCTCACTGTTTTATTAAGACATCCTGATGATGGGCGAACGCGCGAATCCAGTCGATGACCACAATATAAAGGAGGTTATCTTATCACGGAAAATATCTCTGATGCTTTCCAGCTCTGCGGGCCCAAACCACAATCTATTTGCCCATATTTCTTGACTGTTTCAAGTTACTTTTTCCAAATCACAAGAATGATGGGTTAAAAACCCCAGGCTAGAGGCAGGCGAAGAGGTGCAGACTACAGACTGCAGCCCTCTACTATTTCTTTTTTCCCATATTCTTCGCGATTCTCCATTAATAAATTCATGAAGTGCTGCCTATTTTATTTATTTATTTTTTAAACAAACAACTTGAATAATTTAGCAAATCTTTCCCCCCAAAAAATCAATTCACTTTTCACATTTTTACTTCGTTTACAAACAAACTGCTTACTCATAAATTTAACTATTTGTCTAGTATTAAGTTAGCATTAAGTACTAACTTAAATCATTTGTAATATATTGTATAAATTTAATACTTGAATTATTATTTTAATACTGTATTTTTGTTTTTTAAATATTTGTAGATAAATAAATTAAATGTAATCTTGTAAAATAAATAATCATGTAATTGTACATTATAAAATATATATATACATAATTTCAGCCTGAAATTATTTGTTTAATATCTTTGTCCTTTTTCCCCCCAAAAATGGCTCTAAATATTGCCATCAACCGCCGCCCGCCATTTTGGAATGATGCGGAACAGTTGCACCATTTAAAGCTTGTCTCCAAGGTATCATTTCAAAGGAATTTACAGCTCCACCACCTATATATGTCAAAATTTGGAATATATAGCAGGAAATTCGAAACTTGGTGATATAACATCTGACGACACAAAGGTTTCCGGTGAAAAAAAAATTAAGAAGAAATATTGCGATAGTGTCACATAACCAGAAATACATGTCTTGAGGTCCCCTAAGTATGAAAAAAAAATCTGGTGTGAAACACTCACCCGACTTTCTTTTTATCTAATTCGGATTTAATCAAGAAAAAATTTCATTAAAATTGCAATGTTTAGTTTGTGGTCTGGCATACCAAATTTAAGGAAAATCTTTGTAACCGTTTTCGAGAAAATTCAAAAAAAAAAACTTGATAATCTATTCTGTAAAATCGCACTTCTGGTTAACAGTTTTTCTTCAATTTGGGAATTCCATCACTGTTTCTAATGTGTATTATTGTTATATATTCTAGCGGCTAATTCCTAATCAGGAGCACTAAGCTTCGTACAGGACCTGAATGTTCTCTTGGATTTGTATTCTAGTAACATTAATATTACTTGGTTAAATATATTGAAGTCCCTGTTATCTTCAAATTGTTGTCTGGATATTTTGGTCTCTCGTGACCTTCACCTGCTCAAGAGAACAAATCGAATATTATTGAAAAATTTCAGAACGATTGCCATTCGATAGACATTCATAATGTTTTAAACAGTAGATACCATTACTTATATAGACTTGTGAGTGAGTGCCTTGGGAAGCGAGGGGTCTTATTTCGATTGGAGCTGTGCTATTACTAAAATAAGATTGATTATTCAGCTTCGATTATGTAATCTAAAGTGTTCCTCTTTTGTCTTCGATGAGGGCAATCTCTGTTTGATCTGCAAGGTACCGGACTCTGTTTTACATTTCCTTTTCTACTGTCAACGCATTGCAACCATTTTGAGAACAGTATCTTAATGCGGGGACGTGTGGAAAGATTCAGAACCTGGGGCTCTTCCCCGCCTTGTTCAGCAAGGTGTTGTGCAAGAAGCCAACTAGGTTAGCAGCATGTGTCATCCTAGATCGAGCGGCGTTAGTATGAGAAAGTAAATAATGATTTGGGGGCGCTAATAACCACAGTAGTTGATGCGCCCAAAAAAAAAAAGTATCTTAATGCATATCTTGTTGACTCGGATACTGAATCCAACTGTTTCGAGAAGCTGTTCGCGATTGGGTCCGTCTCACAGATAAATGCAATTTACAAATACGTTATTAATGCCCAAAGGATTAGGAGTTTTATTCTTTTTGATTAACTAATTCATTCATTATTTTGTTAATAACATCTGGTTCAGTTTATGACAATAGTCTTGAGTTTTATTTCTTTTATGTGTTATGTATAAATCATATTGTTTTTGTATATTGTAAACCAAACTCCTTGCAAAAGGAATGTTATTCCTGTATGCAATAAATAAATAAATAAATATTATATAGGTGATAAAATGTATTATACTGAAGTGGTACTTTAGAGGGAAGCATACTGTTCCCACAGAACCCCCCAAAAATCAATTTTCTTGGGAAAATGTTTCAAATAAAAGTAATTTGTTATTTATATAGTATA